>VBVR01000824.1:0-39947 GCA_011638315.1 Tetramorium parvispinum | reverse complement strand
CCTCTCACCCCCGCCCCCTCCCCTTCGCTCTCACGCTCTCCGCCGCCCCGTCCATCTCCGCGGAGCGTACGTTTTCAATTTCGTGCTCGAGCCTTAATACCTCGAACAGTCCTTTCAAAAGCCATCCTTCGCGGCTAACGAAAGTGCTGATTCCACGCGCGTCAAGCTCCGCGCGAAATTTATTTCGCACAAATAATCCATCCGGTAAATCTCTTTAGCATACCCGCGAATTTTATGTCGCTGCAAATGGAAACTTAAGCCAGATTACTTCCCGCGTTTTTGCGAGGCTGCGTGTCCGCTTGTGAGTGTTACATGGCATTAATGATAGTGGAATGTAGAAGGAAGAATGCAGGGAATAGCGTGCTAGCTTAATATTCTCGTAAAAATATCATACCAAAATAAATAAATAATGTTTCACCATATTCTGTTTCGAGTTATGAGAATTGCGCAGTATTGACGATTCGACATTATGATTAAAAATTAGTTCCTCGTTAGTCAAAGAATCTGACATTGAAATTAAAACTGGGAAATTGGAAGACCGAGAGCACTATGCGAATCAATAATGTAATGCATTCTGTATGCATGCGGTAAATATTATGCACGTTATTGTGTATCGCATTTCTGATAGCAAACGATAACGTTTAACTGTCGCTGATACCGCGCGCGCGCGTGCACGCGCGCATGTTATAATGCGGATGCACGCTAGATTTAGCGGGTAATCAGTTTTTGCAAAAGTGAAGAGCTAGCTGTGCATTACTTTGGGGTGTGATTGCGGAGATATTCGGAATCTATAATTTCCATGTACACGATGATTTGGCCGATATTAATATGCAATCAATATGGACCCACGCATATTCTGCCGTCATGCCCTCATTACGTTAGTGACGATGTGCTATTCGCCGACTCATATTACGAAATAAACGAGCATGAAACGCTGCGATATGGAATATGGACCACCACCATATTTACATAATTGTAGCAATTTCGATTCGCAGTATTTATCGAAAATTGCGGTTATTAGAAAATTTCCGGGTAGAAATAAGACCCGTAATTGTAATTTATGCATCTTACACGTATATTCGCGATTCATTTTGCGCACGAATTCGTACATTTTATTATTGTATGATGAACGTCGAAGGTTTTGTCGAACGCTGTTTTATTAAAAATCTCGTATGCGAAGCGCAGATTTACAGCGAAATTATATCAATTCTGCTTTTGAACAAAAAGCAGATTGCAAAAATACAATAAGTGCACGTTGCTTGCTTCATGTTCCGGTTGCATTTAATCGAACATTATGCTTCGAATATGCTCGCAGTACGATAAAATAATAATAAATGCGGGGGAGAGAGAGAGAATCGAAGTTATAAGAAAATCGGGAATGGAATGCTCGCCGAGCTACAACATACAATGCTGCTCGATATTGAAGTTTCAAGAAGCGTAGCAGCCGCTCCGAGCACTTCACATTTGGCAAAAGAGAGAGACTCGAGGAACAATACATGGCTCACTGTCAACAAAACGTCGTCCAGCATTCCCAGGACAATCTCTTCGCTCGCTGGTACCTTCGTCGTTCGCCCCGGCGTAAAATCGATCTCGTTAAAACTTTCCGAGGCGGACGCACCAGTTTCGAAAACTTTTGCGAGATGATGCGGGATAAGGAAGACGAAAGACGTGTCAGGATATATAGAGAAGGACAATACCTGTAAAAGGGATATAAAATTAGCCTCTCGCCACAGACTGATTTGTCCTGTACGGGCGAATTTTCGACTCAATTTTCATTCAACACGGCAAAAACACGACAGCGTTTTCTCACTCCCGTCTCTCCTGCCGCGCTAATCATTCATCAACTTCGCCGTGGCGGCTCCATTAACGTAATTGTCACGAGATTTCGCCGTGGATGTATCGCGATACAAGGAACTATCCCAGTGAAAGCTGGAATGCACACACGAGATGTGAAACTTTGGGCATACGAGACGTATTGAAATGTTGTAACTCGTGTGCGTACGGCGGTGCTTGTAAGATGTAATTTCCTCTGGGATTCCACTGGGCGAAACTTGGCGATGTGCAGGCGAAAGCTGGGCGGTATGGGCGTTTTAAATCGCCGCGCTGATTCGCGTAAATAATCATAATTCCGCGTCGGTCTGTGAATGAGGTTTTATCATGACCTGTCACCTCGCGTGTTGATCGCGCGATTGTCAGCAGGAGTGCTGGTCCGCTGCCATTCTGAAAAATTATATGACGACCCGTCTAGCGCGAGCCTGTCCGCTATAAAATCGGCCGGAACAAAAGGGCTCGAATGGAATTAATATCTGACGGCGCCCACTGGGCTGTAAAATCGAAACTCCGATTACCGGCGATCGTAACGCGAATTTCGGTTCGTTTATTGGAATCGCGCGGACCAACGCGCTGTCGAAAAATTCATCGAACTTCACGAGTGTAATTATCTTGACCAAATTATTCGCTCCATAATACAAACTATGCTCCACTGATACGAATGCTCGTGTAGAAATTTTTCCTATAATTGAGGCCTAGTTAACTTTCCTTACTTTAGTTCAGACCCAAGTTAGGATTGTCACACTTTTCTATCTAGGATATTGCTTTCCAAACTGGATCAAATCCAAACTGGGCCCTGTACGGGGTATAACTAGGCAAACCTAAGTTAAACTGTCCTAAATAGGCTTAAGTTGACAAGTCTTTATTTTGGATATTAAATATGGACTGCCCGGATAAATTTCCACACGGGTGATACATCTACAAAGAATGAACAAAAAATATGTCGCTCTCTGAGTTATTGAAAATAATGATCTAAATAATGTAATTTAAGTCGCGAGATAATCATGTCATCGTAGGTGCATGAACAGAAGCAAAGACGATTTAGGAACGGTAATTGGCACGAAAGAGCAAACGTGCGCGCGCGCTAGCAGGGAACGAATTTGATTTGCAAATTTAGGTAAATTCCCCACACTTCCTCGCGAAGGCTCTCCTTGTTTCCCGCTGGTACCTCGCGCGGCGATGTACGGCAGCGTCCTTCATTGCGCGCGCTTCGCCCTGCAGGACGCCTCACGGATCCCGCGGAGACACGCGGCCGAGAAAAGGCGCGCCGTCGCATGAATTTTAATTTCGCCCCGCCTCGTCGCCGGCCGCGCGATGTACTCGGAACGACGTAACGAGCAGCTAAAGTTTTTCGAGGAAAAATTAAAAGTTTCGCCGGCGTTCACCATCGCGTCGCTCCTGACCGCGCCGCCGTCCGCTGTGACGCGACGCGACGTTCCGCTTTCGTCAGTTGACAAGCTTCGCTCCTGGTACGCGAGTATCTCACCGTACTTTAATATCTCGTAAGGTAATTACGCCGATAAAGTCACCAACAGGGAGTGATTTTTGAGTGGATATAGAAAGCTGATTTATTACTAGAAGTGCGTTGCAACAATTTAATACAATCATCGCGTAATTTACTTATTACAAAATGTAAGAAGCAAATATTTATAAAATACGATTATTTTTCAGTATCGCGCTTTGAGGTATAACTTTTTTTCAGCTATATGATTCTAATATATATATATATTTTTTTTATCTAATTCAACATATGGATCATGCATATTATATAATAATTTTTCAAACATCAGTTTAAAAAATAAAACTACCCTACTATAATTTTTTATACAATTAAAATAATCACACTTATAATGTTAGAAATTCAAAATCATTATAAACAATTTGAAGTTAGTAAGAAGAATATTGATAAGTAAAAAAAATAACGTCAAAAGTATATAATGTTCTTTCATTCTTCATTTTTACTTTTTATCCGAATAATTTACTTGTAACAAGAAATCGATTTAAGTTCTTTAACAGTTTAATGTTGAAATCGATATTACCTAGATTCCATCTTTTTTGTATAATGAGAACGGCGGAGGATGTTTGTCGGCGGAGCACGCGTATCTCCATTCAGCGATGAAATTTTCAATTCGGCGACTTTACGCAAGAGCGTCAAGAGAAGAGCGGATGGCAAGAGGGGAGCGAGAAAAGGAGAGTAAGAGGGAAGAAAAGGGGAGGGAAGAAAAAGAGCACGCGACGTAAAAGACTTTTGATGTCGGACCCGCGCAATCTGGCCGCGTCTAGGAAGAGACGGAAGCGCGGTCGTTCGCTCACGCGGGCGGAAGAAGGCGGACAGATTTGCAAGCCAGATTGAAATTTTGAAATTTAAATCTTGCCGGGACTTAAGCTTAAAAAGTCCGCGGCCTCCCGCGAGAGGGGACGGCGGCGGAAGCGGAGGGCGGATGTAGGTATTCGAGTGCTGGCAAGGTCTTGCTAATTGTCGGATAATTTCGTCGGAGCCGGAGAAATTCAGAGAGATCAAATGGTGCTTGACATGGCGGGGCGCGTTGCATGTGCGAATTCGGATGCAGGGAACGTTTTGTTCCAGATTTGTATGCATCAGAATGTATGAATCGTGGTTTCCGACTTGAGTACAGAACAATGGATTGATTAGATGCAGGAATATCGCCCTTAAATTTTCGATGAAAATTTCTCGTTACATTTATTTGCGAATTCTTTGCATATTATTCGAAATGATGGCCGACAAATAATATAAGAGAAATTATACGAATATTTCGTACACGATTAAATTAGTATCTCAATGAGCGAGGAATGATTAAAATATTGCGTATGGAAAATTTTACATTTTATGCGTTTAATATTTATTTCTCTCTCATATGAATTTCAACAACCCTTTCGATTTTGTGATGAGGATGTGTCTATTCGCGGCAAATAATGCCGCTTTCGCCCGTCTATGATCTTTTGCCGCTCTCATTGCTAATGTTAACAAACCGTGCTATTTTCTCCCCGTTCGCCACCCCCCCGCCCGAAAGTTTCACAGCCCCCGTCAGTGTATTCGTGCGGTGGTAAAGTAACTCGTTACTTCACTTTGTTCTTTGAATTGGATAGTTTTCCATTAGCAATCATAACAACGTCCTTTGGCCCGTGCCTTGAAACTGATGGAGACGGCAAAGAGGGTGGCAACCGGCGTAGCCAGGGTGAGTTTGTTTATTCAAGCCTTCGCGTTACCCTCTGAGCTACTGGCGGAGGAGGTTAGCCTTGTTTTCCGTCCACGTAGTTCGTGTTAATTTCCATTTTTATTACAAAGTGAATTGCATTTTCCACCTCCTCCTTCACCCTACCCCACCTGATTATTACCTCTTGTTACACAATGAAATGGTGACTACAAACTAGCGTAACTTTTTGATAACTTACGTATCGAGAGTTGGGCACAAGCATGACACTTACCTGTAACACAAAAAGAACATGTCGTTAATTTTAATTATAATGACAGTAATTGGTATTACATTATAGCCAAGAAAGATTCTGAGTCGCATGCTAACAAATAATTGGCCGTATTATCGAGTAATAATTATAGATCTAAAAAGCAATTGTAATTATGATTTACATTTATATAACGAGATCGGTTTTTATATATTATTTTATACATTATTCAACACTTGTTGTTTTTAATCAAATTTTGTAGAATCAGAAGAATCTGAAAAATCTAGACGATAATGAAATTGTTTGTCCTAATACTTTAATCTATTAACTTTTTGTCTTGTTTTAATACTTTAATCTATTAACTTTTTTTTAGTATGATTAAATAGATTTATGGAAAATTGTACAACACATACAGCAACTTTTAAACGCGTTCAAGTTGACGAAAAGATTTATAAGTTTTGATGAACACTAAAATCCCCAAGATTTTTATTCGCGATGCCTTGGGGGGAAAAGAATATAGGCCGTAAAGAGGAACCGTGAAATATCAATGCGTGATAGTAGCTCGGCAACGCTTTCGCGAACGATACGACTGCGGAGAACAATCGAGCGTGAACAACGATATTAGCAATAAAGGCGTAAACATGATCGCGGCCGTCTTCCTCTCCGCGATATTTATGAGCGCCGCGGTATCGAACTCTGAGTCCGATAATAAAAAGAATCTCGTATAACGCGGAAAGTAGCGGATACTATTCGCGGACTCGCGGATTCTAAGAGCGCATAAACTGAATCAATTCTACTTTAGGTTGCTCCCCTCAGCCCCATCCCTGCGCGTATTTACAAGTCTCCGCGACGCTTCGCGCTCTAAAAAGATATATCTCGGATATATCGCCAAGTACATTGTCATCGCCCTCCTTCCGATTAAAGCTGTATTCGATTAGAACCGCATACCGGATATATTGAGTATACGCTATTGAGCTTACTGGAGAGCTCGCAACGCTATACTGTCTGTATAGCGTTGCGAGCTCTCCAGTAAGCAGCACCTATAAAGGCACAATATAATAGAGTATAATTCAATCCGGTTCTAGTATCTATAGCGTCTGCTCCATTCTCTAGCATTGCATCGAACAAGCCTCCTGTATCCTCCTGTATATTGCAACGCACTAGCGTAATGCATTATATTTGATTATCTTTGTAAGCTATGTTATCAGAATTTACCATCTATGTCTTCAAGCATTTCAATATATGCAGCTATAAAATAATTTTCCATTAAGCATATCTTATTGTTGTGTCGTCAATATTTTTTTATTCATATACATACATCTAAAAATTATAAAAACAGTAATTCCAAATTATCATAAATATATCCGATCCAAATGAAGCTAATCCGTAATGAACAGATTCCATCTGACAAAACATAATTAAGGGAACGTGAAATTAAATAACACCAGAATGATACGTCCGTCACAATTTATGTAAAGAGTCTTTGTCAACGTAACACCAGCAAACATATTTCAAGGAATGCGCATTTTATGGCTCGCCCTCTTTCTCTTCTGTCCCGAAGAAACAACGGGAGCGAGCTTCATTTATCTTGCTCGGAATCGTGTTGCATCTCGACAAATGTAACACCGCTGGGAGAATGCACCGTTGGATAAACTTTCGAAGGTATAACGCCGCGCTGGGACAAACGCCGGGAGAGAAGAAATGCCGGATGGGGAGTTTTATGCGCGCGATCAAAAAAGGCTGCTAGCGACCGTCGAGGAAACCGAGGAAATTGAGGAAATCGAAAATTCACCGGTGGCATTCGAAGGTTGCCGCTGCATTGGCGCGCGTTCGGCACACAGAGATGCGACGCGTAATTTCGGGGAGAATGTAAATCGACGTGTGCGCATCACATATCAATGCGTGACTCCTCGCGGACAACGCGGACATATTAGCGAAATTGAAAGACGGCTCGAGCTGTCGCGCGGGGAAGAAACCGCAGAGAATTTCAAAAGTAAAGTACTACGGTATGCGACAAGTAGCGGCGAACCCTATCCTCGACATGCGTAAGGGTGTGAGTGCGACACGCGTGTGCGTCGCGCCCGCCTAGGTCCTTCGAACGTAAATCTTTCCTTCCCCCGTGTCAATCGAGAAGACCCCAAGACGGAAATTACGAGACGCCGTTGCATGCGGCGCGCCAACTCGATAGGTATTTCCACGTCGGCGAAAAATACGTTACAAATCCAACTTTAACCTCCTCGGGATTCCGGTCACGTATCCTCGTCCAAAGATATATATCGTATATCGCGCGCGGCGCGGCGTGTCGGGTCGGGTCCTTCTTCACGTACCCCACTTTCCAACCCTCATTCCACATTCTTCGGTACGCCCCCGGAGCTAATGTCACACGCTCCCTGAAAACTTACACCAAGCCCAGTCGCCCATGTTAAACCGCATTTAATGAATTTACCGTTATCGACAAATTTGCTACAAACTAGATCGCATCGTGAATGCGCGGTGTTTTAGAAAATTATTCGTCGCATCTCGGTAAGTAATATTACGATGGAGATCTTGTACGAAGCAGGAAACATTTTTTTTCACTATTTACAAATACCATTGTAAACATCGAGGATCGTGCGCTATTGCAAAAGAAATCAAATAGATCGTATAGCATGATGAACGTATATTCTCTACGTGGATTACGGTAACTCTGTGAGTAAAGTTTCACGGACCAACGGTGTCATCTTTCTGTTACTTTGTACGCGATATCTACGTGAAAAATTTTATTTGTTGAAAATGACAGCACAACGCTTACTTTGGTAATAAATACACCTTTCGTTCGAAATGGCGCGACGAAACAGTCTTTGAAATTTAATTCCTCTGTACATAAAGCTCGGTGCTGCTACAACCATGTATACATGTTGTATCGAGCATAAAATGGACAAACACGGTTATCATTTTATTTCAAAATATGAAATTTAAGCACATATTTTCATGATATACGTCATGTTGTAGAGAATTGAAATCTTGCGTGTTAGAATTCCTTACATTATACACATGACTAAAATTGTGTTAATTTGTTTTGTAAACTTTGAAGAGGCAGATGGCATAATTTATTAGCAGTAAATAGATATAAGACTTAAATGTAAAACATTGTTAGATGTCCTCAATAGAGATTGTTTTGTATTTGCAAATGGTTGCGCAAATATTGAGTACAATTTTGAAATTATTATTGGAAGGGATTATGTTTTTATAATATATAATGGACGGAGACGTATTTAATTAAAATCGGCTATAGAAATACAAATTGATTTTAGATAATCTTCTTATCCAAATGATAAATTTAATATCTACAATATTTTTTTCATATTTAATATCTTCTAGAACAACATGTTTTTGAAATGTGTTAATTTGTCAAGAAAGAAATTGTTTTATACTAGAAAGTATGGCACTCGTATTCGAGGAACTTAATAGGTACGTGAATATGCACGAGAGGGATTCTGGTACCCATGAAATTCGTTATTAATATATTCAAAACAGATATTGAACAAACGAATTCTACGGAATTCTATGCAAATGTATTCCAGACGGCGACTTGTAAATTTTTCATTTGCAGAAGAACCGCGATAGATGACCTAGATATTCGCATTGCCTACTTTTTGCTCTATTCTGACCTCGTTTATTCATTTGATGCTCGTTTTCATTAAGCAGCTTCAATGAAAGTGAACATTTTAACTGATTTCACATCTCATGTGCAATTAAGACGTATTATTATATGTATATTATATATATTTTATATATATGTATATGATATATTAATATCCTACTACATACATTGTTATATACATTGCAAAATTGTGCTACTTTTGCATAGACGTAATATGCCGAGCGTATGTCAATAACCTACTTATAGTTAGAGAAACAGCATTCCGCGAATTGCGAGTTAGTGGAAGGTTCTACTTTCCATTGATGTTCTAATAAATAAATAAAAAGTTTTAAACGGAAGTTTTTCGATAAACATCTTGTTCGCAAAAGCAAACTTTGTACAGCGAGAGCCGAGGAAGAAATTCGAGAAGGTAAACGTAACCGGTCTCGTTTCTCTAAACTCCCTTTATTACTACTGATATCGTGTTCCCGAAGTGATCGCGGCTTCGCGCGCGTCCACGTGCTTCCTTTATTTTTATTGGCGGACAGAGTCAATCAATTAGCATAATGACGCGACCTCCATGTTGCTATTTGCCACGAAATTTCGAAGGCGCGTACCTCAAGCGAAATGTCACGGCTGCATGTCCGCGAAACCCACCTCCCCCACAACGTATCCCTGTTAATCCGTTAACATAACCGGCAACGCGATATCATCTGTTTAGACAGTCACGCAGTAATGTATCCTTAAGCTCGCGATTACCGGCTTCGGGAGTCTCGTTCACGGCGGCGGCAACAGGTTACCAGCACGCGCCACTCGCCGACTTGTCGAGTCGACTCGACCACGGCCGCATCGCGCCCTGTGTGCATGTGCTGCGCGCTCGATCGTCGCGTGTCCCTCTTTCACTCGTTCTCACCCCTTCCCCCCCTCTCTCTCTCTCTTTTACTCTCTTTCGCTCTCTCTGACTCTCGCTCTCGTTCTCTCACTCTTTCTCACTGCCACACTGACTACCCGCAGCCCCCCCTCTCCCTTTCTATCCCCCTCACGGTGTCGCACTGTCGTATTGTCGCGCAAGGTATCTTGATAATATGGTGTTACTTTGATCTGACCTATGATCCATAGACCGTTCTTCGAATAGAGCGTGGCGCCAAAACTCGGCTGCGTTGCTGCGAATCAGCGTCTCAACGTGATGCTGCGCTCGCCCGAAGCGTCCCGCGTCGCACCCCCGCCGTGTCACAGGCACGTGTGCCGGCGACCACTTAGGCTGCTCTCCCAAGTGTCACCAATGAGCGCCCGCGCACTTGCGCGCGTGCCATACGCATACGCGTAACCGCGTATCGTCCGCCCGCCGCTGCACGTCAGTCCCGGCTCTTGTTTTTTCGGTCTTGGGATGTGGACAAACACGCGCTGCGCAACCCCGGCGAGCGCGATTTACCTTCCGCCCCGTATCTCAGACTTCACCGGACGAGCCCCCCTCCCTAGCCCCTTTGCACGTCGTCGATTCTCCCTTTCCCTTTCTGTCTCTGTCCCTCTGTGGTATCCCGCACGGTACAGTCGGTCACCGTGACGGAGAGATGATTAACCCGGGCGGAACCCTTGAGAGGCTCGCACGCGTTCGAAGCCGCGCGAGATTGCGCCTCACCGATGATTTACGGTACGAGGTACACGCGTGATAAGGCTTCTCACGCTCGCAAGGCTTTTGAAACGCGATGCAGAGAAACACACGCTGCGCGCGGCGTGGCGTGGCGGCGAGTCGGATGGCTGACTGGCGGAGAGCCGACAACTCTCGGTCGGTCTCGGCTCTCGGTCGTGGCCGTGGGGATCGCTGCTGGCTGGTAACGCGCGCGGAAGGGTGCTCGGCGGAGGGTAAGGGGTACCAGAGGGGTGTCGGTGGCTGGAAACCCGGTGGTAGGGTAGCGGCGGCGATGGTGAACGGGGGGGTTCCGTACGACCGTCGAGAGAGCGGGAGGGAGGGAGACTGCGAGGGGGACGGAGACGGCGCTATGAAAGGGAAAGAGACAACGCCGTCGGCGGGGAGAAGGGAAGAGATCGCGGGGGATGGTTACCGCGTGGGGTTGCGGGAGCGAACTCGCCTCGTGGCTGAGATACGCGCCAGAGGAAGACAGCGCAGCCGAGGTGGTTGCGAAGGGGGTTGCCCACCCGACCCGTGTAGCGAAGTAGCAACAGGCGGCAGCCGTCCTCTCTCTTCTTCGCGAGTGCCGGCGAGAGCTCTGCACCACGTTCCTCGTCGGCGGCCTGGCGCCGTTGCCGTCGACGCTCTGACGTCACGGCGTCGTGACGTAGGCGTGGTCACGGATGCGCACTAACACCTCGCCTGTCACCGTTGTCATAGTGACTGCTTCGCCGATGCCCGCGTTTCGCTGCCGCCCTTGCGTCACCCCGCGCTCCGTGTTCAACCCCACTCTCTCTCCTCGTGCGCCGAGCAACCATCCACCCCCCTTCTCGCAACCCCTCTTGCTCTCGGCGCGCGTCCTCGTTTTCCCCGCGCGAGTGGTGCTCTTCGCCTACATCCGATATACGCCGACGGCGTATACAGGCTGTAGGGGTGAAGGAGAGAGCGAGCGAGCGAGCGAGCGAGGACGAGAGCGAAACAGAGAGAATCGTGAAGGGTGGAAAGGCGCGCGCGAAAGAGAGACAGAGAGAGAAAGAGGGATAGAGTGAGAGCGAGAGAGAAAGATAGTGCGGGGTGAAAGGCAGAGGGAAAGTGAGCGCGCGAGCGTGTACGCGCGCGTGTGGTGTGTATACGTGCGTTGTCACGGTAACCGTGCCTCAAAACAAGCCTGCGCGTTTTTCAATTCGAATGCACTCCCTGGGAAGAGATGAGGTTATAATGAAGTCCCTGCCTTCCCCTCCTGTTCACCCTCTGCTCGCCCGCTCGCCTACTCGCCCGCTCGCTCGCCTGCTACTTGCCTCGTCGTTGCGTAACGCACGCCGTTGTTGTGTCCCCCATCAACCAGTATCCATTATTGAAGGAAAGGGAGAAAGGAAGTGGATGAAGATATTATATACAACCCCTTACATCGATAACGCAAATTCTTTCGCAGCGATTACAATGGCGATTACTCGACGACTACTTTGATCTCTTCGACGATCGCGGAATTCCCGATCGAGCATCCATTTTTTTTCCTCCGAGGGGAATCGACAGTTGATTAAAACTGTACAATTATGTTCGCGATCAATTTCGCAGTTCTACAGAAATCAAACCGAAACAAGCTGCACGATCGGTCGCGGTAGTTATTGCTGGATCGCGTATTGATTGCGGCAATTTTGTACGCTACGATGGTTATTATGCGTTGGGAAACGCAGCATATCGCGGCTCACGCATTATGAACATCGACACGATCAAGTTCCGAGTAAAGCGTCTGTCCTATGGCTTGATCCGAACTCAACCATTAGGCATGCCGCGGCGTTATATGTATCTGGGACTAATGAGATTTCCATGTACGGTGGATGAATTGCTTTGGATGCATTCGCATACAGGATGGACCATTTCTGTACGTCGATAACATACGGCTCTTCTCCATCCACGAGGATTTAGAGACTGAGAGACATACCTTATTAATGGACTTATCGTCCTGGTAACTGCGATACATTGTAAAGTTACGTATGCTAATTATTGCAAGTAGGTAGCTTCAAGTCGAAGAGAAATTACGCTTTTATCATAATGTATATAATATTTAATATTTTATCATAAAAACAATTTATGTATAAATAATTTTATTGTACTGCTTTGGAGCAAATGTCGTTATCAGAATGAAGAAATATATAGGTACTTTGTAGTTATAGTCATATAGTCACGATATTGATCTTTTGATTATTTATCCTATTAATTTTATATATATTTTATATTTATATATCATTTTTTCTCTTTCTTCTTCAAAAAAAATCTTCCCGCAAATGGAAGAAACGGAGTGCTTTACGAGTATGTTTACGAGTACGTTTCTTTAAAGAAACAGAAAGATTATAGAATCGATTCCTTCTTCTTGGAGGTAGAATTCTACCTCCGGCATAAATAGGTTCTTAATTATCTTTAATTCGCACCAAATCGAGCTTACAGGCGTGACGAGCAGCGCGACGCACGGTGTCATTAACGAAATAATGGGAATTAATTTTGATTAGTGCTTCGTTTCGGCGAATCAATCGCGCTCTCGGGAAAGCGATTCAATTCCGCCATTATGGATTCCAATGAACAGGCCGCGCACATGCAATAATTTAATTCCAAAACCCAGCCTTTGTGACAGAATCCGCACGCGTATTCGAAATCAACGCTTCCCGGAGATACAAGCGCGTGCGGGATTTCCTGTAGCTCCGCAACAATCGTACTCGTATTAGATTAGGAATCATCTCTTAATACGTTAAATACATCGAAAGTAAGACACGTGAACAATTAAAATGAAATTCTATGAGTTTACTGTTTAGTGCGATTTCTAATAAAATTATTAAAGAAATTAGCATGTAAACATATTAAATATAATTTTTCCCACATAAACGAGATTCTACATGTTTTTCTAAATTAATATATTACTGTAAGATATCGAACAGGATCGATAAGGAGAATATCTAAGAATGTAATTTAAAAACGAAATAGAAATAATTTAATGGATTATTAAGTAAGAAAACAACAACATACGTAAATAATTAGACCGTTTGTTAAGTAATATATATCAATCAATATTAATATAAACATTCTACGAGTAGAATTGAAAAATCCAAATAATTAGATGAAAAATATTAAGTAATAAAAAAAAAATATATATATATAATGTAATAAATGTTACTATGCGTTCTATCTTAGCTGATGCATGTTTAAATTAAACATTTAATTGCTTCTTTTGAAGTCGCTTTTGATCCTCTCGCATTTTATGCTGGTGAAATTATATCTCGAAAGTATTAGAATACATCCCACTCACGCCGCTCGGTCGAGTGAGTATTTCCTGCGTTAATAGGATCCCATAGTAACAGAGATGAGTATTCCTCGGTATGCTTCCAGCCTTCCCTTCGCCACCCTTCCAGCCCCCTGCCTCTCTTACCCTCGACCTAATTATGTTTATGCCACGTGACCTCCTTCTCTCTGAGGGACGATAGGCGGGACATACCTTGTCGGGCTCGCGCGTCCACAAATTACGTTACAAAGGAACCCTAATTAGTTGCATAATTGTAACATTAGTCGAGCAAGCTCGCAGTAAAAATGTCTATTAAATTAAGGACTCTAAGATGCGGCTGGGTGCGCTAGCTCGTCGTAAAGCGAGTCTGCCTACATATCTTGTTCTACTTCGCTATGTTATCAACGGAATCTCGAATACGATCCAATTGCATGCATTCGGATAATTGGAGAAAGAGGATATATCGTCAAGCTACATGTCTCAGCGCGTCTTTAGAACATTCGTTTAACAATTCTATAAAATATAAAGTGGGAGAAGAACCGCTAAAGACGATTCTTTTAATTTTGGATCTTTTTCTTTATCGATTCGATTCTCAATGAAAAAATTAGAATTGGAATTTATTTGAATGTTATTATTTAAAAATAATACATAAGAAATAGTCTACATAAAGAAATGGCCGGTTAATGATTTAAAACGATTAAGTCCGAGATATGACGTTGGATAATTCTTTTACAAAGACTATGTCTATTCTAATCTGTCTGAGATGCAAGGGTAAAAGAAGAAGGAAGCAGAGAAGGAAAGAGAGATAGCAATTACGATGTAACGATTGCCGGCGTGTACTCGGTCGTGTACATCTGCACGTAATACGAATACGGAACAGACCCGCGCACTCTTGGCGGAATAGAGCCCTCGTACTTCTCAAAGCGGTTTCATAACGCAGAAAAAGCGGGAAAATACACGATTGCGCGTACATGAAATTGAGTTTAAAAATGTTTGATGTTGATTGTAGGTAATTCAATCAGAGTGTAGCGAGTAATGAGACGGAAGCGGGGCTAAAATCCAGCTCGCTCGGGCAAACGTTCGCTCGCCCACCGCCGTCCTACGCCCTCCCCACCGCGCCCCCAATCCAGCCATCTCGACCGTACCCTTCCGCGCTCTTACCGCGTTTCCATCTCCCCCTCGATTTCCGACTTTCCACTCTCAAGTTCGTTCCGTGAATATGAATTAAGTTGATACGATTTGGAGCACGCGGATGCAAGAGTAGGTAAGCAAGAACCATTATATCAAGGCAAATTGTCCAGCGACGGTTTGTCTGAAATGGATCAGAGTGTAGCGTACCGGAAAGAAGGGGCGTGTGGTTTTATTCCGGGGCTACCGAGCGGCCTATCCTATCGGTGATTGCGATCCACACAAAACCGTCGGGCACGACACAAGCATTTTCTACTTACTTTCGCCGAGCGATCAAATCTCTGTTCCTTCTTTTTTTTTATTACGCGATATCCGGTATGATTGATACGAGGATTGATTTGTCTCGCAGCGCTCCTGAGGGCCGTCTGTTAGTATTTCTGTCGTATCAAGAGTTGAACCAGAACATTTTTCTAAGCTCCCCGCATCTAGTTAAAAACATTTCATACACTTTACCCGCGTACTTTTCCATAGGTGGGAAATAATTTTCGTGTTTTCGCTAGCGTGGCACTTTGGCGGGCCGGTTGCGAAGGGGACAGGGGAGTGAAAGGGTCTGAGAAAAAAAACATCATCGACAAGGGCCGACGTTTCTAGCAGTTTTCGTCGTGTCACCAGGCATTGTTTTTCGTAACTGAAACTCCGTTGTGACGGTAACCACGCCGTGGCAGCGTAGACAGCCTCGTATCCCCGATGGGTGAGAGTTAGAGAGAAAGAGAGAGAGAGAGAGAGAGAGAGATGTGCGCGGTGTCGCGGAATAACGGTGGAAGCTGCTGGGAAATACCCGAGCAATCCTCGCGCAGTTTCGCGGTAACGTCGTAACATTGTTTCATATGGGCGCATTGTTTACGACTCCATACGCGAAGCAATAAAGGGGTAGCCCTCCCCTTCCGATACGCAGATATATCCGCCTCGCCATTTAGAACCTACTGGACTCGTTCGTGCGCGACACGGTTACAACTGTGCGGCGCGACTACCACCACAATCACCTCTCGCTCCGATTTACTCTATCTATTTTCCTCTTTCTCTCTCTCTCTCTTTCTCTCCCAGGTGCGGGCCAAACGTGGGACATGATGTAGAAGAGAGATACTGGACGGAAGAGCCAGCTGAATCGCTTTCGGTTTTCACGGTGCGAAGTTTTACGAATCCGAAGACAACGTGTGTTTCATGATCCGCCGCGCATTCGCACCCGCGCGCGATACACGCGGAACGATCTATCTTCGTTTCGTCTGAATTTACGCGATACTGGATTTACTGCCCGCTCACGAAAGTAACATCCGCGCCCGCCGTCCATTAACGTTAATCGAGGCGCGGGCGCCAAGATGTAGACGGTAGCCTATTCGAAATCCTATTAGCGCGACGATTGTCGCAGTGACATTTTTGATGAGGGTGGCGTGCCGTGGGCTCCTCGCGAACGCGAAATTCGACATGGCAAGGATGAGTTCCAACGTATGGCGTGTCGAACGCCCGATATCGAGTGTCAGCTCCGCCGACGCGGAAGGAACTGTAGCGTCATCGTCGAAAATTAATGAACCCTTCCGTCGTGCCGTGGGATGTCGAACGGGCGCGTTGCGAGAATGGCGCATTCCGCTCCTGATGACTGACGGACGTGCAATCACGGGAATGACAGGTGACTCGCACGCCCGCTCGGATATTCCCCATTTTTCTCCCCAGGAATTTCAATTTTTTCGGACCGCATCGAGCCCAATTTTCGGAAATCGCCGCATCGGTCCCGCTGTCCGCGGAAAGAGACGCGGCATCTCCAAGATTTTCTACATGCCGTGCGCAATCAGGCGGCGCGGTTTCTTCCAACAGGTCGCTTACGATCCATTCGACTCTCTTTATGAGTGTTTGGCATCTTTTAACTTGTCTCCGTAACAACCATATCGCTTACCTGTTTCATGCGCGTTTCTTCCTCCTCTCATCTCTCGTCTTCCTCTTTCTTTGCCGTCTCCGTGACCGCTGTCGCTGGATTGTCACCGGATATAGCACGATTGGGAATACATATCTGCATCGGGAAGTCGTCCCCGCACGCTGGTTATACGACCGTCTCGAATTTCAATTTTTAGGTGGACAGAATGTCTCCGTTATTGGTAGTCAAGACTCTCGCGACTGATCGTCGACGTCCCGGGAGATCGTATGGGGAGGCTTTTGTGCAGCTGTTCGCGTTGTAAACTCGCGAGCGACTCGTAAAGGTAATCGATCGTCGTGCGGGTCGCGCCGATCGTGACATAAAAATTGAAGAATTTTACAAGTTTAAGGGATCCTTTACGAGCGAACGGATAATCGGATAATACATTCACCCGGGAGCGTTACTGCGCTCGTTACCGTGCTCGTTTCATCATATCGATGATGGCGCAGCGTGACTCCGGTGGATGATTAAAATTTATTTTTACCGGGAAAAATTTATCAGGAAACGATCCGCACAGATATAACGACCCCGATCCTTTTATCGCCACCCTGTGCTTGAACTTGGAGCACAGATCCTTTCGTAATTTACCGGGTATATTAGTCCTTGAATCGGAAGCTCAGTTTCTTGACGACTTTTCGATCGAGAATGATGGTCATAAAGCCGTGTCTTATCGTGCGTCCCGCGATTCACGCAAACGATACGGAGAATCGATTGAAACAGGAGTATTTTTTCTCAAATCGTTATCGTGGTCTCGAATTGTTCTTTTGCCTGGTCACGAAACCGGGCGGAAGTGGAAGAGCAGCCTGAAGGGCGGAGAGAAGAGGGGAATGAGAGGCCTGGTCGTTATTCCGGTACGGTTGAACTTAATTCTGTAACTCGATCGGCCACACCGGATGAAATGTACCGCCGGTTCTTCCCGGTAAACCCCATTACCTCCTCGAACGACCGCGGATGCTCGTCAGGGCTGAGTTACGAGAGACAAGATCGTGGTAGAGAGGAGAGGAGAAGAGAGAGAGAAAGAGAGAGAAAGCGGTATACAAGGGGTGAGGGATGAGCGGAAAGAGAGGCGAGTGCAAAGAAATACAGGAACGATAGAGGGTGCCGAGTACCGAGTCAGAGGGTGAGGGGAAGTGGTTACCTTGAAACAGACCTGCCGGGGAAGGAATGGCACGGACCGCGGAAAATGAAATCCCCTTCGGTCCCTGCCCGACGTAAAGGGAGAGGTTTGCCTCGTCTATGGCACGACATCGGCATCGGATTAGCGTAAAATCGAAGGGCGCTGACTTGGTCGCTCGTAAATTGGCTACAAAGTTTGGAGAGAGTAAAAGAGAGAGAGAGAGAGAGGGGGGGGGAGGCACAGAGAGGCAGTAGCGCGCTGTGGCGGCAGTGCCGAGGCGGTGAGGCACAAAGGGAATCGATTTTGTGTGAATCGCGATCCGTGCGCCCACCAGCCGCTTTCTCCTTTCTTTTTCCTCCCTCCCTCTTTTCTACCCTTTGCTACCGCGCGCCATTTTGTCTTCCCGAATCTGTGACCATCAGCATGCAAAGTGGATAAAGTTTCTAGACTACACTTTCCGTAGCCCCTTTCTTTACTCGCTTCCGATTCCTATACCCGGTCGCCTCGCCCTTCACCGTCCCCGGACCTCGTCGCCGTCCCGTATCGCGCCGACCGTATCCCAGATTGTTTCTCCGCACCTACGAATATCTGTACCGCCGCGCGCAGTATCCTCCATCCGTGTTTCCGCCCACTCTTTCTCTTTACATTCTCCGTGCCCTTTTTTTTAAAAAGAAAGGTCCTGCTTTCTTCCATCCTGCGCTCTCACTCGTGGGCGATCTTTTCGAATCTGGCGATTTTACGGCATACCAATGCAACCATACCAGCTATTCTGAATGTAGATCTTTCTACGATCATCTCGAGTCGAAGCTTATTTCTAGGGATGTAAAATTTTCTACGTACAAAGTAAGATTCCGAGAAATATAGAAATGAGTATCCCATGTCCAATTTGTGGAAACATACTTTTGAGAAAAATAGTGAAAATAACAGATATCTGTAAATTTATTTTTTTCCATTAAATCATACTTTTTAATTGCCATCACTCATGTTGACCTGTTAATTGCACTCTATAAATATATCATAATACATTTTTTATTTAATTGGGAATAAATAGTATTAGCATTATTTTTTAGCTCTTTTTTTATTGATATTTAAAATTATTTAATATAGAAGTTAATATAGAATTTAATATAGAAGGATACTAAACTATTTAAACTGTCTTACATAATATAATCATTGCTTAATATAATATCAAAAGACAATCAAATTATAAGAAATAACAGATATTGCGGGACGTGTTTGTCCAAACATTTTAAGATATATGGTCACATATTTCCAGTCGTAGTTTCTAACTGGGCAGTTAAACGGCGACTTTACCTCAAGTCACTGGCTCGATGATACTTGAAATTTACTATACGGTGCAAGTGCCAAAGGCGTGACGACGAAGCTTTGAAAGACCTTTTACGTCATATTGGAAACGGTGCAAAGTTTCCAGTCTTACGCGTTACCCGAAATGCTTTTCCGGATCACTTATTCTTAACTACAGAAAGTGTACTTGGGAAAAATGTCATACCATCCAGATCACGGCGACAGAACACTATATTCGGCAGTTTTACAGTTTTTCACGTCGTATATATCGGTTTTATAAACTCCATTAAAACGCTAATCAAACACGTATTAATCAATAGAAATTATCGCATATCGATATTTGATTAAACATGCTAAAAGTTTCATCAATATTGATTAATTTTTATACGTTTATCTCGCACGTGTAATATACGTGCCTTACATAACGACCTTACATAATGGTAGCGTCGGCTTCAATTTTCGTTGGTAATAATACCGGTAATAGTGTCGATATATTAAGTCCGTCTTCCTTTCTGCTCGCAAGACAGCCGCACGCAGATGCTTATGAGATGCATGGACACGTCGACATTACTTATGTAATGTCACGGGGAGGGAAGCGTTCTCTTGGAAATAAAGCTTGCGACGCGCCGATCTGCCCTTGTTTTTCGGCGGCCTCGGCCGACAGCATTAATCCAGGCCCCGTTTATCACGTCGCATTATTTACCCGCGACAAGTAAGAATGTACGTGCTCCTGACCGACACCGCGAATATTTTAAACGTTCGACTCGTATACATCATCCGGCTTCCCGCACGGAAGCGCACGGATATCACTTTCCCGGAGCGCAGCGCAAACGCGTACACGAGCCTAGCCATTCTCGATCGATCTTCTTAAAAGAAAGGGCGACAAGGAGAGCGGTAGAGAAGGGACGGCAGCCTGAAAAGAGACGAACGATTACGAACTAAACTCTCGGGATCTAGCCTAAAACGATACGAAACTTATCCGCCGTGCAATCTTTCATCACGTATCGGACCGAACGAGTGCCAGTGGGAACAAGAAAGAGTAGAGGAAAAGATTGAAGTCGCCGAGCGAGAGAGAGAGAGAGAGAGAGAGAGAAGTGCGGACGAAGGTCGTATCCCACTATATCACGGTATCCAGATCCCAGTTGGTACCTCGAGACACGTTATTCAATTACGGGCTAAGAGGCGCAACGCCGATGGAAGGTAACTCCGTTCATCCCCTTCTGCTCCGCGACGTTCACGACGACGTTCTCGAAACCCTCTCTGCCATCGTCAGAATGGAATCGTAGAAAGACAAAAAGTGCCGAGCGAAACGTTTCGTTTCTTTTCCTTCGAGATTCCAAGCGGATCACTCTCGATCGCGCTAGGAGCGGTATACTGCGGAGTGGCCGAGAGAGGTTTTGGAATAAGGGTCGAAGACGAAAGCGCGCAGGTGGTTAGGCCGAAGTTAGGCCTTCTGGATAAGGGTTCGATATATTGAATTATAAGCTGCGTAGCGCTGATTGAGAGCGACTTTGGAGCGTAGATTACGTGCGAACTACAGCTAAGAGGATCACGCGCCTTGACGCACCACGCCGCGCTCTCGGTACTCCCGGAATTTCTGGCGGCAGGCCAAAGAATTTCGATCCCTGTCAACACGCGGGAGGACCTACTGGCGACTATGTGAGAAGACGAGGCCGTGTAATACGCCGGTTAACGGTTAGTTAGGTGGAAACCTCGAATTTCGGTATTAACGCGGATTACGAGTTAATATTGGATACATCGATGTACAAAATTCGGCAAATATTTGCGAGGATTTCATCGGAATTATCAATTTTAATAAACGCGGGGGGTAAGGAGAAAATTAAATATTCCACGCAACTCAGCGCAAATACGTGTAAATATTTCACAGGGACATTTACATTGCCTCGATTGTGCACATGCGAAATCTGGTACAATGCACTTCCGTATCGTCAGAGCAAACGCTCCGCGCATAACAGGAATATTTTGAACATAGCCTCAATTAAACATAGTATTCACGCAAAGCCGAGAATTTTTAACTCCAACGTACGCCGTAATCGCCAAAATTTTATCCCTGTTTCCTCATTCGTCCGTTAAAATTGGCTTATAGGGTTATGGGGGTTCAAAGTGAATATTTCCAATAAAGTACGGCCGACTCTCTCGCATCGTTCGTTTATAAAATGTATCTTCGAAAGAAGCGGGGTGGAATGTAATTTAAACCTGCCGGGCACCGAGCACGTGCCATGCCGGTTTGGGGGGGGGGGGCAATCATTTTTTAAAACTATTCTTTTCAGCGAGGTACTAGATATAATTAACGTCGATCGAGTTATTCATCCCCCGCTTTACAAATGCGCCGATGATTAAAGCAATATTGATAGGTACGGTCGAAATACCGATGTTAACGCAAAATATTGCCAATTATCTTTACGCTTCGCATGTAACGATTAAAAGTCAATAAAATCTTGTTTGTCGGAACGGCATTTCCAACGAAAATTTAATTGTGCTTAATAGCCAATTCCGCAGCCGTACAGTCGATACTCTTTCTTCCTCTTTTTTTTTACGTACCACGGTATATTTCCGTCAAGTCCGTAACGTAAAAAGATTAGTGCACTGTTCGCTGATCGAGAGGTAAATAGGATCTTTGTCATCTTCCCCGAAGTACTCCGCAAGTCATTACCGAGGGACCGACTTTCCGGAATAGAAAGTGGCAAGTTTTAAAATCACCTTCCAATCGGATAAACGCGGAATTACTCTGATTTGAGCCGTGATTCTTGCGCCGACATAGCTCCACGCTCTCTCCCAACCCACGGGTCGAGGTCTGAGTAGCTAAGATGGCAAAGTTCCCGATCCGGAAGCGATCCTAACGAGAAGCTCCTCCTCTGTTATTTCTCCCCGCACTTTTTTTTTCCTTCGGAAAATGGCATTTAATCGGCAGCAAATCGCAGATTCGCGTTATGTAATTGGTCATCTCGTACAATGAAATATTGTTACAATTTTCGTGCGCCCCGGGGGCAAGGTAAAATTCATTAACGTTTCGTCTGGAGATAGCGTTAATTATAAATGTGCAATATTTATTAAAATTCGCTGAAACGAATACGCGGGAATTATAATATGATGAAATGTAGATTTCCGGCGGCGCAATTGATGAAAAATACAATTTACACACATGCAGACCTCGGCTCAGTTGAACAATCGGTAGGATAGTGTTTCATGGCACGTACTATCGCACCTTGATACCGTTAGAGGAGCGCCTTTGCTAGTGTAAACTCCAGTGAGCGGCTAGAAACCACAGGAACCGCCACACATAACTTAAGCAGTTGAGTATAGTACACAGAGGAGTGATAGCCGGGAATCTCAGTGTGGAGCAACTTGGTCGCGTCTCAGTAAGCACGTCCATAATCGTTTACGTTTATAGCCGTCGTATATCTGCTCGAGATAATTATCTTTCGAATATAGCTTTCGAATTTTGCACTTGTACGAAGAGGAGGCGAGAGCTTTTGCATCGATTAAATTCTTCTTTTCAATATCAGGGTATTACAGTACATCCTACGCTCGTTATTCTCCTTCGTTGGCTAATCTTTCTTTTTCTTTATTCCTATATATTCGCGGCGGCGCGTAAGGTAAAAATTTGTAAAAAATAAACGATAAATATACATATAAGCGGTATACGTGTCGTGCCAGAGATTGAAGAGAACGCGGAAAATTGAGCGTGATATCGCGCGGGCGTAGGCGCGAAATTATTACGTCATTGCATAAATGCATGGACTACGAGGAAGGGAAGTGGGGCGTGGATCGAGCACTTTGTCGGGTCCCCTAAAATATGGAGGTACCGCTGCGTTTTCTTGGTCCTTCGCGGATAAGGAGAGAAGGAGTCCTTACATATTGCGTCGGCACTGCATAAATGCATGTTATTCATGCAGCGCACTCGTTGAGCTTCACCCTCCGTTTTCAGTTTTCTCTGTCTGTCTCTGTCTCTCTCTCTCTCTTTCTCTCTGTCATTCTCTCTGCTTTAGTCGCACGCCTGCGAGTTACGTAAGCACCGATGTACAATTCATTAGTTATGTAACGTCCAGTACCTACGTATACATTCGTCGCAGTAAGAAAACTTGAATACCGCCCTTTCACTTGCAGGCAGGCGGACAAACCACGACCTGCACTTAAGCGATTGAACGCACCCATTGTGGCTTTTTCGAGCGAAACGGGGACCCGCTGTACCGCGAAACGTATCTCGCAAGTCCATTTTGCAGAAGAAGCACTGGTGCGTAATCGTCGTTAAATTTAAGTGAATTCGGTGGATATGCTGATAAGAAAGAGATTATAAAATACGCATCGTTGAAAACCAACAATTATCCATCTGCACTTTTTATTGGTTAAAATCTACATCTCATGTATTTAAAATCTCTCTCATCGTGTGTCATTATAGACGATGGCGTCTGCAATATTTCTCTTTTTTTTTAAAATCTTTTAAATGATTTTTGGATTCTCGCGTTATGAACATTATAGTATTATAAAAGTAGATAAAATATACGCCATGAAAATACTGAATTATATTTCGCTTTCAATCTCGCAACGCGGCGCTTTAAAGCTACATGTTACAAGCGGTCTTCGTACTATTATACACTTTGATTAATCCCCTGTGACGTTTATACAAATCAAATGGAATTTGAAACATCAGTATTACGTTAAATACATTTCCTTCGTAATGGATGTTTCATTTACGGCGTACTTACGTGATGTATTATACAAATTAAATACACTATTTTGTTACATTACCAACGCGATAAATTACGCTGCTTACGCATGATTAATAGGCGCATATTTCATGAAGTTTATCTTCCGCAATCTTCTTGCCAAATAAAAAGGAGGTACCTTAAGGCAAAATACATCAGCATCGATAACGTCGTGTGATTAGCGTGAATATCAATGAGCAGCCGAGCGGAAATCAAGCCGAGGCGAGCCTTCATCGCTCGCCGGATGCGGTTTGATGAATCTTGTTCATTCCTCAACATCAACGTCATGTTTTCAGTACCTTCCTGCTATAGCTCTAGATCTCAATCATGCGGTAATCAAAATCCAAACATTTTCACGAGCGATAGGACGCGGTGAAATATTATTCGTATAAATCACCTGGCGCCTCGCAGTCGAAACAAACTTCTTTGGACATTTAGGAAATAGTTAAGAAAAATTCGTTGCGCGCGCTCAGCGCGTTACATTACCCGACGCCATTAGCAGAAATGTGAAATTTCATATATTATTAATTCTATGGAACATTTTACATATGGATGATTTTATGAAACGTGATATTGTCAACATGTTGAAAGTCAATTATATTTTATTCTGCATTATTTAATTCGCGACCTGCAGCGAATCATCTGTCAAAGCGTCTGTCAAATGACCATTACAACGCGATACCAAATCATCGGAAATAAATAAACAATTAGTCATGCAAGCGTAATAAATGACTGCTCTCAGCACTGTCGCTCAGCCGATACAACCACCGCCGTTGCGGTTGGTTGTATCGGTTGCCGCACTCCCGTTCCAACTTCTCCCTGAGGCTGTATCATTTTGATTGCATCAAGGATACTCACTCATGCGAATTCCGCAATTAATTATGATCTCGCGTGCGCGCACTAAGTAACACGAGGAACAGAGATCCGAGGAATACCTTAAGCACGGCGATAGAGCGAAAACGTTGAAATTTTACCGGCATAACGCATTACGCGCCGACAGCTTCACGGTATCTCTCTCTGATCCCCCTCTCTCTCTCCCTCTTCCCCTTTCGCTCCCTCGCATGCGGATGGATGCGGCATTTCACGAGTGAGATCAAATTAGATATTGGTACGGCTGTATAGGCGCGTCATTGCGAATTCGAACTCGGCAAACGAGATATCGAGGATTGCTTGGAGAATCGGCGAATGGGAGTTTAGGGTAGCCGCGTGATCCTTAGGGCAAGCACGAGGAGAGATGAAGGTAGGCAGGTATGAAGAGGGAGACCAAAGTCGCATCCGACGAGAGGGTGCTCGGCTCTGGAAAATGACCTGTCACTCGCGACACGTTCTTTTTCTTCTTTTCTGCCTCAGTCCTGTCTTTTTTTTCTTTCTTATCTCTTACTGCCACTACACTGCTAAACTAGAAGTATTTCTATAGCTTTTATTCAAATCCTCAATAGGCCGACAATGGTTTTAATCGCTTATTCTTATTTCTTATCTCAACAAGAAAAAAAATAAAAAATTATTATTATTAATTATATACATTAATATCTGTCTATTCTTTATATAGATTTATTTTCTAATTTAGCGCATTTCTATTATTATGTTTTACATGTAATTTTTTTTATATATAAATGCACTAAAGATGTAATAAATATTAGATAAATATGTTTTTTTATATTATTATATTCAGCGTTTTATTCTTTACTCTGTAACCATACACACACACACACACATATATATATATATATATATAGGTATCATGATAAGAATGTATGTATTTGACATAGATATATGCGGGATGCGAAACGAAGATCGATTTTTGTTGTATGTCTCTACGTCCATTTTTCGCGAAATTACATTTTTTGCGGAACGAAAATTCGGCACGCGCACACCATGTATGAAAGAACGCCACGTGCATTTTTTGCTTGTAAGTTCACGTGTCAGGTGATAGGTAAAAAAAGGTGTGAAAACACGTGTAATGCTTTGATATGCAATATGCCGTCAAGGAACACACGTGCGCGTTGACTAACATAAGTCAATCGAGATCACAAGAATCGTTATAATTATCAATATCTTCGTACAAAAAATTGCAACGAAATGATTTTGGTCTCATTCGAAAACTAAAATTTTGACTCTTTTAATAAGTACAAGTTTGCTTATCTCGCTCAATTAATTTGCGAAATATCATCGATTAATTACGAAAATAAAATTGATTTTGCCCTTAAATTTTAATCTTTAAAGTCATTTTTCACGATTTAATATAATCGTCAATATCTTTGCACAGATAAATCGCAATGAGGTGATCCCCGGTTGTATTCGAAAGTTAAGATTAACACTTTTAATAAGCATAGGATTTCTTATCTCTGCTAATTAGTTTGTGAGATATCGCGATTCGTTACAAAAGTAAAATATTAATTTCGCTGCGAAAATTAATTTTTATCATTTAAAATAATACAGTATGAAAATATTATATGTATATTGAAATTTAAATTATTATTTATTAATTATTATATAATTATTATAATATGATAATTGCGGAATTTTATTCTCTTGGCAGTCTTTATAAAACATTATTTATAAAAAATTTGGCATAAAGTAATAATAAATTAATTGTTAGTTAAGCAGGCAATTTCACAAAAAAAATACGAGACATTATTAATAAACGATCATACGGTTTTACATGTTACATAAATTATTTGACCGAATTATTCGTATGTTATTTCGCAATCTCTCACAATTCAGAGTTAACAATGAACATTTATATAATATTTATAAAAAATCTTACAATATCTGAGGCGCGGTCCGTATAATTTTTCGTTAACATATATTTCGTGCGTGAATATACAGCGGTGTGGTTTAAGAAGCCACTATATACATGTCGCAACGGATACTGACACGTTGTTTACGTTATACGAGCCCGCACAGATATTGCGTCAAGTTGAACGCGGCACCAAAGTTTTCTCGCAGTATCCACCTCCGTCGCAGGGGTGGAGGGGTACGAGGGGAGCGAGGGATAGGAATAAGGTTGGGGAATGTGAGAACGTGAAAGGGTCGATTTCGCAATACAATGGTGTGTTCGCCAAGAAAGAAGAAGGTGGAAGGAAGGCAGAGGTGTACATATATGACGGTGTGGAAGCAAGTACGAGCCGAAGGAATATGAGCCCTACGTACGTCGCGCTCGTTACAAACTTTGGGCGGCAACGTACATGCGTGTTATTACATACCGAGACTTAACCGTAAGCTCTCAAGTCAAACATCGCCTGGTGAGGCGCGTTGCGCGATAACACTACCAAGTTTTAAATTACTTTCCAGACGCGTGACGTACGTGACTGCACTGCGCGGCTATTTGTAATATGCCATCCAAGATCGCGGAAGCCGCGAAAATCTCACTTGCGTGAGTGTTAAGGCAATTTTTAATCTGCACTGGGCTTGTAAATAATTGAGTCACGCAAAAATTATAATTACAGGTTTTCAGAAAATAGACAAATTTAAAAATGTTTGGAGAGGGGTGAAACTGCACTGAAAGAAAAGTGTAGTTACTTTTGGACCCAATCACAATTTTATAGCATTTCTAATGATAATTATGATCAACATAACGATGCATATAGTTAAGTTAATCATATTTATTGTTAAAAATATAAAATTGTGTTTGGGTCCAAAAGTAACTATATTTTTCTCTCAGTGTGATTATACATACAATACATGATACGATGTACTCGTTTTATTTAAGTCTATTTGCATCTTCGATGCAGGACCGTGCGTCGCGCATTAGCGTTACGGACGAACAGAAAACATAATCACCTGACACTTGACGAAGCGTGTCATTCGTGCTGTTATTCGATTTCGCGGTGACGCGTGATTCTCCATAAATGTCATCCGCCATCAAAGTACGGTTTCGCACGGGGGACTCCTAATGAAATTCAAAAACTTTAATGTATTTCACTTAGAGCCATCAATATTAGCCTACACCGGGAAGAGGGATGAATATACGGTGCGACGAAGTACTTCGTAAGTACGACGTCGCATCTCGACCCCCTTGAGTTCGATATTGGAATATGATGTAGCTGTCAACTTCACCTCGAATAATAATCTTTTTTCCGACGAGATATTTAAATTGCCCACCATCACAGGGCCATTGCTTCTTGCCCGTCGCTGATGCCGCCGATGGACGGCCGTGATACCGTAGGATTGGGGACAAATCGAGATGGAGATGGAAAGGACGGAAGCGCAGTCTAAGGGACTTTGAGTGAATATTGAATGAATGAATGGAACAGGACGTCCTAAGATGTTTAAAGAAAACCGCGCTTTGTACGCAACTCATTACTGAATTCTAAATATTCTTCCACGCCATTACAGGAGCATGTAATTTGCAAAATTACTGGGTGAACTGAGACGTGAATGTCTCTGATTATTTACTAGTAAAACACTCCTATTTAGAGAGGGAAAATGACTATTTTAGTATATTATCGTGAGTATATAATGGATGGGGGAAAAAGAGTACAAAGGAAATGTAATTGAATAATATATATCTACAATTTTCTCCACCGGAGAAAGAGGAGTTGCCGTATGTAATTTTATGTCATTAAAGAATCAAGAAAATGATGTCATGATAATAACGTAAATGATGTCATTTTCCTGTAATCCTGAATCTATGTAACATAATTGATAGAATTGTATATTTTTGGATAATACGGATCCTGAAAAAATAATTTTTATATTACTGTATATAAAACAGTTTATTCTTCGAATTTCAAATTTACTTCATTATGATATTATCTTGACAACTGCTTATGAGTCATAGTCGAAAATAAATATGAGCAAAGGAACATTGGTAACATACACGGTGTAATTTTGTAATAGTAGTCTATATAAAATAAAAAATTAGGCTCTTATCTGATTAGACTTGTGATATGGTATTTTGTTCCCAAAATAAAGTTCTCAATTGTAATAAGTATTAATAATTTAAAACCTATCATATGCCTAGATATCATGTTTTCGGAGTAAAAATTGACTCTAAATTGTCTAAAATATTCGTCGTGAAATTTTCAAAATAATAGATACACAAAGGATTAAAAAAATTTTTAATAAACATCAAAATTGCATTTTATTTACCTGGTTTATTAAGTCATTAAATATTCATTCGTTCAGGCAAACAATTGAACATTTTCGATAATTATCAAACTGCACAACGGGAAGTAATCGTTCGTAGCTGTCGTAAGATGTGCAATGACAATTTAGATTGTCTACGAAAAGACCCTGCCAGCACTTGAGGGTCCGCGTGGCTTTTCATTTCCCTCCGATGTAATGCCTGGTGATAAAGAGACGTTAATAGGAGTAAGTCTACGTTCAGTTCTCGCCCTTTGTCTAATAAAACGGCAATCACGCACCGTAATGTTCCTTTCACTTGCATTCGCAAATACTCGCGCCGGAGAATTTTCCCCCGCTCTTGACACCATGGCTTTGCCGGAGCTTAACAAAAGCTGTTCATTCCTCATTCCAGATTCTTTTTCCACGTAAACATTGCTTACGAGGAAAGTAGTAGATAACGCTAACTTTGAAAGCTGTAATATTCGTGTAATGATTTTTAATTTTATGGGAATAAAAATTATCGCAATTGTAGACTCATAATTTATCGATTGACAAAGAAAAGAGAAATATAGAGAATTGAAAAATTATTACTTCCTGCAGTGGATTTTCTTTTTAAAAATATTTTTCTTTTTGTAACATTCTTATCTTCATCAACAAATGTTGGAGCAGATACGCTGTGCGTGCAGCCAAATGTGAAATCGGTCGATGCAAAGACGCTGTGTACAAGAGGATTTCAAGGCGTTCCACGAGGTGCGAAATGCCAGCCGGTGTCGCCCTTAGGGATCTCGCGGCCGACTGGTATGTCAGAGCAGATCGATACATTCTTGTGTGTCTCACCGAAATCGCACGACTCGCGTTTGCCGCTCGCTAGATTCACATCGTTTGCGACAGCTTTGCAAATACACGCGTATGTACTTTCGCAATAAATTCTTAACCGTAATATAAACAGACTTTCGATTTCACGCCAAGTGTCAATCGGGAAGTAGATATGGTTTTCAAATGGATTTACCGGAAATGCATACCTGTAAAGAAGCCGCACGCCCGCTTTACCTCGAGCTTACAGTTGAACGATTTATGTAAAGATTGAAAAAAAATTGATTACGAATGACGTCGCAAGATTTACATTTACCATTCACTTACAGTAAATTTTCTATTTGTTGATATTAAATTTTAACGAGACGATTTGTAATTATACATGAGTAATTTTTATTATCGTCGCGCGATTTCTTTTCCGAGAATATTATTGAAACTTAGAAAACCGTTCATTAATTGTACCAAGTATTAAGTATTTCGTGCACGTTAAGCCGTCGAGTTTGCAATGCTTTAATTATGCTCCGTATCCTGTAATCCATGCTTAATATCGGACGTCGGGGCGCAGAAGTTTAATAATCATGAAATCTCGTTCAACACCGTGGCTGTGTTTTCCTGCTTACCCAAGTATTAAGGCGTAACGTCTTCTGGAAGTAATATTACAGGCTGAAAACTTCACGACAGCCTGAAAATTACTTCACGGAGATGTGACTCGCAGGTTACAGCAAATAAAATTGCGTCCTAAGCGAGACGTGATCTGTCCGCGAGAGAAAAAGAGGGATGGCGGGGGGGGAGGGGGAGAGAAAGGGCGCGTGCACGCGCACATGTATGACGAATAAACCAATACACAACCGTATATTCAGGTGGCATTATCGCACGTCTGTAGTTCATATTGGCGCGCTTCTTGCCCGAAGGTATAGCTGTAAGAACTTGGTATCTAATGTGTATCGCCGTTGGTGAAGCTCGCCGCAAGCTTCTACAACCGGAGTTTCCCCTTCGCTCGCCTTCATGCCCCGTTTCCGTTCTCCTCCGTCTCCCTTCCTGCCGCCGATCGCCCGTTCCCGTTCTGCGCTTTATGGCTACGTTCGCCAAATCTATAGGTCGGCAGGAATATACCCCGGCTAATCCTAATTGTTGAGAAACTTTTCAAATACCTCTCGATGTGTGCTTTGAGTTTAAGTACCGCAGGGCTTTCGAACTAGGGCGAGTTATCCAACCCCGAGCAAGTACATCGAGAACAAGTCTCACGTTATTAAATCGTGTAAGTTCCGCCAGAGCTTTTGTCGACTTCTTATCACGATTCTCGCGGCGAATCTCGCGATTTTTTTGTTATCCTACAGATAGCGTAATAGCGCCGTCGCAATCAATACGTTAATTTTCCTAACCGTTAATTGACTTAAATCTAAGTGCTTTCGGGATAGAGCCACGATCGAATGAAAGAGGGAAATAAAGGTTGGATTTAACCGCAGGCAGGCGGGTCGTATAATGAAAGCTTATAATTTATTGACCGTAAAGTCTTAACTCATTTACCTCATCTACCTAACATTTTATTAACAGCTGCACTTTACGCGCGCCGCTTTAATCACTGTTCTCCAGACTACGATATTCCCAAAACGATAACTATATGACTAGCACATAAAGTGAAATCTTTTGCCCCTTCTTCCTGAACTTTAAAAGATTTCTTACGTGTAGCGAAGGTAATGTTGGTAATCGTTTCCTTTTGATACTATTACATTTCTCCTTGTATCAGCAGTCAGTACACATATGTTTACCCTTTAATATCGAGCACGCACTCTTTTCTCTCACTCGGAAACGTTTTCATCCCTCGCTCAGCAGGTACCTTTGTAAGGGCTCCGATACCCTTCATTTTTCACTACAAGAGCCTACACGTTACCGCTGATAACCCTCCGGGGTGCAATGAACAAGGTAAACAGAAGAACACGCGAGGGCTGGAGAGGACAATGACGAAGTGCTGAATAAGTGGCGCGGTTTAAACTCTTCGGTTTCACTCGCGCACCTTTGATCTCGCTTGTGCGCTTTTGAACGCCGTCACGCCCCTTCGCAGACGCTTCATTTAGGCCTGCTTTCTGCAATCCGCCCACAATTCGAGCCTATAACTCGCACGGTCTAGCTCAGCACATGCTCTCATGAATTTTCATAAAAATTAATTTATTTTGCATCGAAGAGATGAAACGATCTTTCGATCGCTTTAGGAAAACAATCGAGTGTAGTATGGCAGATTATTCATTTAGCGATGCAGTTTAGTCAGCGAATAACCGAGCACTTTTTTCTCTATTACGCTTATCATCCATCATCAGGCATTCTTAAATTGAAAGTCGGAAAATTAGCTTCTAATGACCGAGTCCTAATGGCCTAGGCGAAAGATCCACGGCGCGTCTCACCGAGCACGTACGTAAATGACGGTGATCGTTCCATTCGTCGAAACGACACTAACTCCGACTGCGCGGATTCTCAAAAATGCGGGGTGACACGTGACCGTGGAATACCAAGAGAAATACCACGGAAGCTTAAGTCCAAAGGGTTACGGGCCCTGTCACGAATCGCTACGTACAAATAATGCCTTCGCGCGGAATGCCGACGGCACGTGTAAACTCGACTGAATGATGTAAGTCCGGCTGTAAACCTTGGGTGGACGGAGGCGGAAAGAATGAAAGAAAAAAAAAACGAGAAATTATGTAAGGTGGAAAATGGCGTGGCAGCGAAGAACGAAGAGAAAGACGGAGACGGGAACGCGGAGAGACGGGGAGAATGAGGCAGAGAGAAGAAATCGGCGTAAGCGCAGTAAAATCTATCGAATCAGTTTAACGAGTGTACGAGGGTTATAAATCAGTTGGCGTTGTTGTTTTTTCGTCGAATCGGGCGGGCAGGCGGGCGGAGTGACACGAGGACGAGGGAGGAGGACAGGAAGGACGAAGGGAAGAGGTACCAGAAGAGCAAGAGGCGATTCGGCGAGTCGCGAGATCGGAGAGAGAAAGAGAGTGAAAAGAGGGTCGCGGGGGATGTGACGCAATAAAAGCCGTTGCTGGTGGCGGGCTGGGAGGGCAGATGCATTTTACGACCCGAAGTGCACCGACCGTGCAACCCACCATCGGGTTTCTCCCTGGTCACCCTGTCTATCCCCTTTCCCTACCCTTCCGCGGACTCACGCCTGACTACGTGCAGTTGGACGCGCGCCGGCCGCCCAGCGCGTCCGGCGAATTGATTTCAGTTATTTCCCGATCATGTAACTTGTCGAGGCTTTTACATGGACAATTGATTATTATTGCTATTCCGATATCCGGCGCGATTCGGCGAACGGCACACCCCGTTGCCCCGGTCCCAGCGCGGGGCACCGTAGGCTAGCTAACCCTCGCGCGCTGCGGGAGAGGGGCTGTCCCCCGGCGCTCTTGCTTCTCGCCGCGGAACGGGATTTCCGGCGTCGCGCTTCTTTCAATTCCGGGCCGCTCGCCTCGCCTCGGACTCGCCCGAGCGCGCCGCAACTGGACAGCTGTTGCTGCGTCACCCCTCGTGCATCTCTCGCCGTATGACATCGCCGGAAATAAATTCGTACAAATTGGCTTGGATAGATAAAGAAGTTTCAACGTGGCCGTTTTTCCTTTGTCCGGCCGTTTCGTAAAATCGGTTTTCGTCCCTGTTTCCGACGCACCTCCGGATTACCGGGCGAAATCCCCTTTTCGCATTGGATTTCTCGGCCATTTGAAGTTTGAAATGCCGCACGTGAAATGCTCAGCGACCGGCGCCGACAAGCGGCGCTTTGATGTTGAATGTAATGTTGCGAACAGAACGGAAGATTTCGAAATCGTCGGTGGACAGACATCAGAGTCATAATCTTGATTGCCATACGTCTTTTTGGACAGCTACTCATTATGGATATTTAATTAACAAAGCTATTACGACATCTGTGATCCATACTTAGGCATAGAATACGAGATCATAGAATTTCATTGGAGTATTTAATCGAAATCTCGTTTTTGTATTGCCAAAAAAAAACAGCATGAAAAAAACATATGAAGAGAAAACGGTGAATAGGCCTGAGAAGGAATGTGAGAAAATGTTTTTCGTGAAACATAACTTTCTGGACGAACAATTTTATCTCTTTTTCAGCGAAACCACGTGCTCTTGTTGCTTCTTCGCGTGTATGTACACACATGTTCCCGTACAGCCTCGCGCATCTGCTCCACGAAGGACGTGCGGAAGTCACTTGATGCACGTGCACATACAATGATAGCGGCGTGAGTTATTGGTGCACCATTACACTGGCCACGATTTTATCGTCTGCGCGTCTCTCTTTCGCTACTTCACTTCTTCAACATGTTTAGTCCCAAATTATTATTCGCGAGAAATGTCAATTGAGAATCTTTCGCGTATCCCGTGAATATTAAAATATGAATAAATGTACGTACATCGATAGAATCGCGACAGAAACAGAAAATTATGAAAAATATTAGAAAATATAAAGTCAGTTATTTTATTAATTTGATTAATCTCTTTATATGTAGCAAAAGTTCAAAGTATAATTAAGTGTATATATTTGTAGTAAAAATTTTGTTTATCGAATTGATGTAAAATGTGATATAATTTTGAATTTAATTACATGCAGATTTTCCAATGAACAAGAATGAGAGTAACTTAAATCAGATATATTTATAAAAATAATTTTTAAATTCATTTATAAAATATACATAGACATATTTTTACATTTTTTAAATGTCAGATAAATGTCAGGTATATGATGTACTGAAAGACTTAAATGAAAACAAGCGAGATATATTAACATATAAAAAAATACACGTGTGATCTGATCGTCTTCTTGGCGCATCGCAAAATTGCAGAAATCCGTAAACACATAGTATTTTCGTGGAAAGTCCAGATAACTAAGAGAAAAAGTAACCAAGCGGTTTGTAGCGCGATTGCCCCGGACGTTAAGTTATCCCGACAATCCACAATCGAAAGAAAGATTTATGATATTTCGCACTTTCCGTTGAATACGAAACATCGCGCGATACCTTTTGGTGGCGGAACGTGAGGGTGCTCGAAGGCTACGGTAACTCGTTCCTAGAGAAAGGTAAGGGATCCACCGAGCGAGGGATGCGGGTTCGTGTATTTTCTTATCCCGATACATTCCGCCGTGTGTTGGTCAGAAGACGGCTCGCATTACTCGGGATGATTTATACTATTCGGATGCGCTCATCGTCGGATATCGCGCGATTCCGTCGAATGTTGGAAACAAAATGTTCATATATTCTTACACGACGTCCACATCTTTCCGTCTCTCTTTTTCCTCTTTCTCCTCGTATTTTATTTTTTTTTTCCTCAAGAAAGGCTACCCCTCGTCGCTATTTTCGCCAGCGGAATCGCGTTTTCATCGGCTAAAACCCGCGCACAAAACGGTCGCGGTGTTCCAACGTAGGAAGGTTCTGACGTTTTGATTATTCGATTTACAACCCTTGCTGGAAATTCAGCGCGCGACCATGACATAAAAGTAACGGTGGGAACACGGGGGTGCATGCGAAGGGGGTATACGCGAGCGCCAGCAGCTGTAACAGCGGAGAAAAATCAATTTCGCGAAAGCTCGACAGTCCGTTATAAAACTGGTTGGCCGGCGTCGTTTTTTTCCCCAACTTGCGGAGAATAGCTCGCCCTGGAATTCAGTTTTGTTACAGTTCCGCGCGTTTTCGTTAACGTCGTTAAGCCGAAAACGCGCCCTTTTTTTCCCTTGTTTTCGCCGGTGGAAGGAAGACGCGAATTTGTCGGGAAATCATTGTAGCCGTCGTTTAAGTTCACAGGGAAATTCAGCCGAGGGCCACTGCTTCGGGATTAGCTGCGTATCTCGGATACGTGCAGTCGAAGAGAAAGAAATCCGCATACTCTATTTAGGAACGATGACGCTGCGCAAGTGGAAACTTCGGTGCTCGTGGATGTCTGTGTGTCTCATAAGACACACCTGTGCTTGGTGCAAGTCGGTAACGCGTGTGTAAAAGAAGGTAATACGCATGTAAATGGCGAAGGCTACAACACCTCCGTGAGGTCTGAATCGTGTAAGTTGCGGAATAACCCAAGTATCTCCAATTTTACCTTTCTCACCAATATTACTGGCGCGTGTAATGTTACCAAGATATTTCCCTTTTTTTTTCTTCTGCCCACTTTTTCCGTGCATCGCTCATTACGATGTTTATTTCTAATTATACAAATTGCATCTGTGTCTTCGCAAACAAATTATAGGTAGGCCTTTAAATTTGAAATAAAACATCGTTGCATGTTGTTTGCGTCATAAACCATTGCCTCGAAAAATTCTTTATCTCACCCTTAATCGCGCCGCGGCGACCTGCGAGCGCAGGCGACGTGGGAAATTCTCGACATTGCGCTGCAGCATGAGGTTAAATTATATTAAAAGGCGAGGCGGAAATATCCTTAGTAGATTGCTAATGTAAATTTCGACCTAAACGCTCGCGCTTGAATTTCATCGCCCCGTCCAGCTTCGCCGGTGTCGTAACAGCGCTTGAAAAATTTCAGCAGCACTTTGTTTCTCTCGAAACTTTTACGCGCTAAAGTAACGCACGCACGGAAAAATGGAATGCTCATCTTTGTTCCTTCGTACATGGGCACTTCTGACAAAAAATATATATGTACTTTTTCGGATTAAAAAGGGGATTGTCAGCATGAAAAAGATTACGCATCCACTTTTACTCGCTGAAATTTATATGCTCCTTTATTTTGGTTTTTATATTCGTCATTAATTCGACGTACTTTGCCACGTCAAGCGTATCATCGTACACGTGCGTGCAATTTCGACGTACTGGCCTCCGCCGAGTATCTTCAAAGCCGTTAATTTCGAACAGCCGCATGGGGAAATCGTGACGAATGTCAGAACGATTGGCCGCACTGTTACGCGACCGATAGAAGGACAGCGGAAAGGACAGGGATAGGAGAGAGAAAATGCAGGATAGCGTGCATCCGGATCGACGCGAGACCCGTCATTGGCTTTATTGGTGTAGTAAAGTCTATACTGACAAACGACCTATGGAGTATCGGCCACCTGGAGCACGTCTGGAAACGTAGTTAAACTCTATGTCTCACGTAGACGTGTCCGATGCCACGCACTACTTTCACCTTTCTTACCGCTAGTTGTAATTTAAATTAATCTTTCAGTGAGAGAAAATTACTTTTGACCTCAACTACAATTTTATAATATTTCTAACGATAATATAGTTAAGTTAATCATTTTTCGTGTTAGAAATATTATAAAATTATGGTCGAGGCCAAAAGTAACTATATATTTCTCTCATTGTTCGTTGCATTTTACACATCTTTTACACTATCGATATTCGTACATTATGTTTCTCTTTTAACATAAGATGAAACATTTGTTGCTGGATTAATAGAAAGATTAATTTTATTGTTTTATATATTGTAAGACAACTAAAGGGAAAGATATAACTTAATGGTTTGTAACGTGTCTTACATGGCGATCGAAGAACCTTTGGCGGACAAGAATAAGCCGTCACCAGTTATAAAAAGAAAAACTATCCCGTCTGATTGAAAGTAACTGGAGGGGTAGGAGCTCGTTAAAGCGCTTGCATAACGAATGCTTCGAAGAAAGATTGCGACTCGGTAATTAATTCCGAAACTTGATCGAAGATGAACGGAGCTTCGTTTTCCATTATAATTCCAGTAGTATCTTGCAAATATTAACCAATGTACTTTAAAGACAATTCGATCATGGGAAGCGCTACTGCTATACCTTTCCCGCTTTGTGAACAATATTGTAAAAAATTACTTTAATAAATGCAACAATAGTAGTGAATAATAACGATGCAATTGTCGCTTCTGAATACACTTGCATTTATTAAAGCACAAAGTTAACGAATAACCTAGTGAATCTCTTTTAGAATGTACTAGAATAAATTATACGCGATTTCTCTGCCGCAAACTGTGGCTCGCGAGACCTATAAGCTATTTAGCGTTTGTAATTTTTTAAACACTTTCCGGATTTTGTTGGCCATTTGTATCCCCATACCATTCGTGGACAATATATCCTCAGGGTGGTCATAACGTTGTTGATCGGTGTTTCGAAATCGGTGGCGTGCACTATCGCGATTCTAAATACAATATCAGACTCCATAAAATAGGTGTAAAATTGTTTGGCCGTCCGTTCGATCGACCACTGTGTGAAGGATGTATGGGAACCCGAATTGCGAGGATAAGGTGGTAGCAGGAAGGAACAGGGGGATGAGTCCACAACTGGATCCTCGAACCACCAACAGGAGTGGGATTGACCGGTACTACTTCGCGGGGCACGAGCTTTATAGGTTGTAAAGTTGTAAATCCTCGTTCAAGCGCCACGTAAGAGGTTTCTGGGTACCATGGTCATTAGAACAAAACAGTCGAATGTTACCAAAGCTCTAAAACGCGCGGCCGTATAATTGGCGAACGATACGAAATGAATTGTTCGGTAAGATAAAGGAGGAATACATTCGGGGACAAAGAGCACTAAAATTGTTTTTGTAGACAAGAAATTGATGTCAAGTATAAATACATCTATAAACGAAGTCGTTGTCGTAAAATAATTTAATTAATCAGGAGAAACGAATTGATATTGAGGAAACTATTTAATTTTAGAGCGCATTGTGACATTGATTTTTATTGCATAGTTAATTTTGTTTCTTGTATCTTTTATTTTTTCTTATATGTGTAACTGTGACAGTAATCAATTGCACATGATTGCAATTAGATATATTGACAATCCGATTATTATTAGTACAGATAATTTTTATACGCAAGTTATTAATTTTGTTAATAAAAATGTTAATGATTAATTATATCACCTAGAAAGAATTATTAAGCTAATGTTAAAATAAATTGGAAGAATAAATTAATTTTTGCTTGTTGATTAAAAAATGGAAATTATATAATTAATATGTTTTTGCTAATTTTTACCGAAAGTAAAATATGGTTTTTGCTAATTTTTGCCAAAAAATAAAATAGGTTGATTTTGATGAATCAAGAAAGAAAATTAAGTTGTCTAACTTTTAACATTTAAATCCATTCTCTTGATTTATTAAAAAAATATAATAAAAATCCTTTATTAAAGTTACGATGTCATAAAATTACGATCTCATTTGTTTTAAAACAAAAGAATTGGCGTAACATAATAACAATACATTAATTTTTATAAATGATTTTTTAATCAAATTTAGATACATTTTATTTTTCGAATAAATGTTAAATTTAATATCTGTTGATAGTTTATTTATTCAAAATAATTTTCGATCCAAAAAAATTAAGTTTGATTTTATAACAAATATATTAAGTCTTTTTACATTACATTAACAGAATGCAGTTATCGCAAAGTTTAGTATTAGTTTTCGTAATAACGTATGTCATGTAATACAAATTAAAATTTTTGTACTGTCATTTGTTGAGGCTTGAACGAGCAAGACTGCATGAAGAGCTAATAGCTTAATTACAATATAAGCAAATATTCTAAACAGTAGAATCATGTCACAGATATTTTGAAATGGATAGACTAGAAAAGATTAATGCAAAAATTTAACACTGAAACATATAATCATTTCTCGATTATGTATAAAGCATATAAAACTCAGCTTATTATTATTGTCGATGTATTTTAATTTGATTATTTTTTAAAAATATTCTGATACCTTATTATGCAGGATATTACAAATTGCACATAAATTTATTTGAAATTTATAGAATATTTTAACTCATAGGCATAAATGAACAAAAAATGATTATGAAATACAAAGTAAATTTCTTAGTTAAAGTAAAAAATAGAATTTTACAAAAAAAATTGTTTTATATTTTTCATATTTAAAAAATGGTATATCTGATAAAGATTTTATTATCCTTTATACTTTTTGTCGTAAACACATTATACACAGATTTTCAAGAAACGATAAAGAACAAAGATATAATATATTAAAACTATAATTTGAGGAATTTTAATATGAAGTATAATTGATTAAATTTTAGAATTGTATATATATATATAATTGAATAATAATAA
>VBVR01000823.1:2204-39978 GCA_011638315.1 Tetramorium parvispinum | reverse complement strand
GAACATTAACTTTTTAAAAACATGTACTTCATTTTTAGCTTTTTTATAATTAAATAATTACTTTTTGCTTTCGAACGTATATTGTATTTCTCAGGAAATTCTATCCTAAAAAACATATATTTTGAGCTTAATTTCCTTTTTTTCTTACCGAGTTATTGAACTTCAAAAATGCAAAATCCCAAATCGCACTAGTGTGGTTTGTACGTATACTGAGTTGGAGTGTGGTGTCTACGGGTTAACACAGAATGCTTTTATCATGCATTTTTAAATATGTATATATATATATAGATTATATCTGATATCATGTTGAAAAATATATAGAGTGAAATTATTATTTACTAATTGGATTTATTTAGGAGATAAGATTCGATCACGAGAAATGAAAATTTCAAGAGCATGACATGAAGTCTTACAATTAGTAATAGACTTTTAACAAGAAGCGTATATTTACTGAATTTTTAAAAAAATTTTTATTAATAATATATTTTTTCAAATTATATCTCCTTTCATTTGAAAACTAGTAATTGTATACTATTTAAATAATTAGTTGCAAATTATTATTGATAATGGAAAAAACAAATACGCAATAATTAAACAATGTTCTGATCAAATAACATCCGTTTCTTTCAACATTTTGTCTATACATATGAATTGTTCCAAAAATAGAAATGAATTAACCGTGACAATAATTTTCCAAATTCCACACCTGGTTTGCAAGCACGCACCTGATTCCAAATGACTGAATCAATTATAGTAACACGATGCGCGGTCTTCGAATTCAGAATTCAGCGAGATGGATTAAATCCGTCAGTGCGCGCGCTCGGTTCGCGTATATATATTCGCTTAATCGATCCCCGAAGAAACAGCGGATAGAGAGAGAGCGAGAGAGAGTGCGCGCGCGAGGGAGAGCTGATTTAATTACGCCAGCCTGTGCAAATTAGGTCAAGACGACGCCCCGCCACCCGGTGTCCCGGGGCGTCGCCGCCCGTCCCGGGGGCGACGTCTGTATCCTTCGGATCGGATAAGAAGCGTCGTTGTCATCGATGAGGCTTTAAGCGAAACACGCATGAGAAAGGTCTGAAAGTCGAGGCGGGAGACACTGGTGGAAGAGTGTGCGCGCGACGTCGTAATCAATTCGTCGTACCTGTTTGAGGATTACTCCGGCCTTACGGAGTCAGAAAAGGAGGGATAGGCACGCGTTCTTACCGCGGCGATTACTTCACTCCACGACGATGAATACGACGGGAGGAAACCGTGCGGAATCACGTTGCATAACCCCGTCCGCCCGGGTTATACAACGAATCAACCGGCGAGTCACGTGCGCGCGTCGTAGCATTTATCACTGCAGTCGAGATGGTTAAAAGCTCGCTGGAGATAGATGAAGAAACACATTATTCCGCAGATCCCCAATGACGGAACTTTTGTGGACAAATAGAGGTCTCGTCGGTGAAGCGTCGGGTGAAGTGACGCTGTTTTTAATTGAAAGTGTCATGCCGATCGAATAAATTCAGAAAGAAACTGAATAGACAACTGAATCATTAATGCATTAATTTACAGTTTAGAAATTATCTGCTTGAAGATATCAAGCTCAAAGAAAAAGAAAATCGGTTACGTGTCTTGACGCATTTTCCTGTGAACGTAACTCCGAGACTATATTTATTTATATAATTATATTTTTATCGGAACATTTTTATCCGCAAATTATGAGGAATCCCTTGTACGATCGAGAAACCCTTTGACTCGAACGGGCGCAAATCCTCACTTTGCGCGTGCAATCTCTGACATTCCTCTCGAACACGTGTCCGACCCGGCTCGCGTGACGTTCGTCTGATCTCGTTTCCTATATCCGACGCAAGTGGGTCGTTCGAATTGCGATAAATTTCGCGCATAATCTATAAGCTATCGGTGTTCGTTACATGTAATTCTTTTTCTTGTTCGCATTCGTAGTGAGTCGAATGATTGCCAATATCTGACAATTTATACGTAACGTTAATAAATTAAGAACTTCACGAAGGGTCTCCCAAAGGAGAAAGGCTCATTTACTAGCGCGAGCTATCCCGCAAAATTGTACGGGAATAAAATACTCCGCGGAATCTTCGGAAGTGTTTTTTGCTCATAACGCTTATTGGACGTCTTATTTATCGAGAATGCGGACTTCCATCCAACGGCCATTATGGATCGTCCTACTCTACTCTGGAGAAGATTCTTATTGAACAATAGTGCGGGTTATAATAAACCGCGCCTCGCCCCCTTTCGGACACTACCTCTCGTCCTCCTTCCATCATCCTTCCCTCTCTGCCCCTGTCTTCCTGCCGCTCGTCGCTCTTTCTCGAGCATGGTGCCAGGCGGACCGACAGATCAATACGACACAGTCTCTGCAGACACAGGCGCTGCTGCTCCAGATAGCAAGGCGAGAACGCAGACCTGCCCTATAAGCCTCCATTTAAATAGCGCCCCAAATACGTAGGTAGGTCTGCCCCTCCCAGGCAGAGATGCCGACCCTCCCCCCTCCGAAGGGCCACCATTGAATACCCGGACCTGGGTCAAACTGGCATTATGTTATTCCATCGCCATTGTAAGTTTTCTGAAGCTAATCTTTTGTGAAACATCTCAAGTTACAAACAAAATAATGGATTAATTTTCATATGTATTAAATTCATAATTATAACATTAAAAAAATTTATTTAACATTGAAAAAAGTAGAAAATTGGAAAAATATGTTTTATATATTTAAAAACTTTATATATTTATAATATTTACATCTAAAAACATTTTATTATGAAAAATGAAATTATGCAATTTTAAGATATGTAATTATATTTTTGTGTAAAGTTATTTCTAGCCGCCTATGACGAAAATACGAAATAGAATTTACTTCAGAAAGGCAAAACTTTTAAAAATCTGTCACTTTCACGATTCGTTCACTGAGGGAAATATCTCGTGACGCTATCCAGAATTCAGAATCGATTTACCAAACATTGTGAATAATCGTGTAATAAGACATCTAGTCAATAATACCAAACTATTTGGTAAGCGCATTGTCTGATTAATATTACAGCAATTTAGATATGTTTAGATATGTTTACCAAACGTCTAGTATACGTACGATTCATTTGAGCGTTACGAATGTCGGAAAAGAAAGTGTCTTATGTCTATTTTTACCAATGTAGATTAACTTTAATCTCGGTTTAACTTGCTGTTCATCTTTTTCTAATTCGTAGGACTAAAAAAAGATAGAAAGTAAGTTAAACAGAGATTAAAGTTAATCTGCATTGATAGAAATGGATATTAGTGAGAGACAAATAACTATCGCGTCATCAGACGGGCACCACACGTCTAGAGAAGATTACCAAACTGTCTAGATACCTATGTCTTGATATCGACTACTATGACACTTTGAGGCGCCGCGCCGTTATCAGAATACTGGATGTGTGAACCACAGATCGCATATAAGTTCACTACTTTTTGCAAAACGAGTATAGTTTTAATCACCCAATAATTTCCCTCAGTGTTCGTAATTATTCATCTTGACAATTCAATCAAACGCCGTCGTACAATTAAAAAAAAATAATAAAATGCATTTTGATTATACGCGTGGGCGCGCGAGCAATGTGAATTGTTCGAGTGCAGGAGAACAGATTTTATAGTTTGTGCTATCAAATCGAATGGCGCCATATCGACCTTATTGCGCGCAAAACGACACTTATAACGCAATAGAAACGACGATAGAACGACCTATCATTTATTTTGTGCGACTCGCGTAAGCGGGATTAAAATTAAAAGTTTCAAGAATAACCCATGAACGATGTTTCGCAAAGCCTTTCCACAAATACTTGTCCGTGACCATTTACCATAAGCATCGAACCGACTCCGGCAATGTACGAAACTTCCATCGCGTTTATCGTCAATATTTGCTTTACTATTCCGATCGATCGATAAGAACAGTCGTAATACGCAGTTACGTCAAGAGACAAGCGCTTGATTAAACAGTTGGGCATGCTTCGCGAAGAGCAGTGCAATACGCTAATATTGACGCAAGTTTTTCGGAGTGAGATCGCAGGATTATAACAAGTCGACGAGACTTGTTCGAACTTCGACAGCTAAAATAGTTTTCGAAAGTTCAAAGTAAACAGGCGAAACAGTAAGCGTAATTATACTCCAGAATTGATACTTGTGGGATAATGAAACGAAAAGGAACTTGGTAAGTTATAAATCGTTGAATGGAAATTGATAGCTATATACGGCGGAGATGAAGATATCGGCGGCAACGGGGATCGTGAAAGGAGCGTGAGGGGATATTTTTTTCATTTCCGGGAATGAAACGGCGATTTCCACGTCTGGGTTTTCCATCGGCCGGATTGTGACACTCGTGCGGAATTAATTTCGGCGGGCGAGTGCGTTCGAGTGCGGCGCTCGTATATGGCGAAAATTTACGGGCGACGCCGACGCATGAGGAAGTAAACCGAGCGCGTCTCTCTGCCCGCCGATAATTTCATCGTCTGCGGGGAACGTTTGAATCGAGTGAGGGAACTTAATGGCAAAGAAGCAGCTGAGGCCGAGACGGGTGGAGAGAAGAAAGAGCCAAGAAAGCCATTATCCGCGAAAATACGGCCGGTTGTCATCTTCAGGACTCGCTCGAGAGAGACGGTCGGACAACGCGATTCGCGGGTTATATCATTCTTTTCCGCCGTGGCGCCTTTTAAGAGGAGAAACTGCATCGTCGTTTAGGGATTTTATGACCAATTTGTTCGACGATTGCGGGACGATCTACGGCCCGTACGGTCGCCCCACTAACTCCTCGCTAAAATTCACGTATTTGTTATCTCGGCGCGACTCCAAGTATCTTCCTACGTTCCAGATAATCCATGTAGGCAGTCTGTTGATTTTGCGATAAAACGAATCTCGGAAACGAAATATCACGCAACTCTGTTAGCGTGGCGTCAGTCGCCGAGCTTCCAACTCGTAACATGTTTTCGCCGCTTTTTTTCTTCTTTCTTCCTTTTTTTCTTCTTTATAAAACCTGCTGCGCAAGATTACGACGTATCGTTGATTGTATCATCGTTTTTTGCTGTTGTTAGATACACGTGTGGAGGAAAGTGCGGGCTTATCGTACATGCCTGGAGAATGAAACTTGGGGAAATACCGCAGCGAGATACTTTTCATCGTTCGCAGTCGACAGAAAAACCATCGGAAAACCTTAATAATGATAAACGGAGAATCAATCATATTTAATGCGAGAAAAAACGCTACGCGTTGAATGTTGTGTAAAAAAATGTAATTGTAATAAATGTGAGTCACGATCAAGAGAACCTTACGTTTCTACAATTGAATATTATTAATAATTAACATTGGTGAGCATTTATTATATTTTGATTACGTCGCAAAAAAAATGCGCGTTCGTTATTACGTAACGAGAGTTTAAAGTATTGGAAGATTCGATAAGGATTGCGGAGACCAATTATCTCCTTCCCTTCTTTTCGTATCGGCTTATCTTGGAATTTCCGCTCCTCTCGAGGAAATGATTACTTCAGCGCTTATGTTAAATGTTATCCGACAACTGCATATAATCCGATTGTCATATAAAATAATAATTTCCAGGAAATCTATCATTAATACATAAATGTATTTCTTCAATAAAGAGAAATATTTCTCTTAAAGTTTTATAATTATATTCAATAAAAGCACATTATTTTTATAGATGCTCAGGAGTGAATATATAAAGTTAAGTAGAGTACATTAGAATGTTTAAAAACATTTAAAGTGATTTAAATTGCTTCCCAATTTTTTTATTTTTCAATTCCACAAAAGCCATTTAAGTTTTATTTCTAATAGCGTATGTACGTACTATGTACAATTCAATTATCGTAATTTAATAATTTAATAATTTGATAATATTAATAATATAATAATATTAATAATATAATATAATTAATAACATAGTTTAATAATAATATAATGTAATAATATTATGTAGCATAATTTTTAAGACATTTTGTTTCCGTTCGGTTTTTATACGTTCAGTTTTTATAGCACATAAAGACACGAATTAAAATTTTACTTTGTTCCTCACTCGCAATAGAGGAAGGTGAGAAAAGGTGAGGTCTTCCTTTCTACGAGGACCACTATTATGAAACGAATTCTCCGTACATGAGGATATTTAATATCACGATCTAAATGTCATTATGGAGACTTTGCTTTTCCTCGAATCCATCGATAATCGCGAGAAATAATCTTAGAGGGGAATTCCGCGATTATTGGTTGACCATATGCGGATACACGCAACTGTACACGGAAAACTGAAAGCGCGAAAACATCTCTTCTTTTCTTTCTTATCCGTCTAGTATTTCTATCTAGTCTTTCCTGATACGCTAGAGCAGACGCCGACAGGATTTCCTTGAGCAGCTTGGGCATGGATGAATGAAGAATTTCTCTCACTGATCGTCGTTTACGACATAGAACTGCCTTTCTTCTGATTTTTATGTATATTAGCGATTTTTGACGTTCAAAATAATACGATTTTACACTTTCACTAATCGCCGTTGTAGTATTGACTTTTGCCCGGCCGACCGAGCTTTGAGAGCTTGAAAATGATCGCAGCTAATATATTATTATCCTGATATATTCGTGTTATTGTTATGACCCGCAACACTGAATCGAATGAGATAATAATTTGGAAATTAATCATGTATAGACTGTCGAGAAAAAATAAGATTTACGATAATTATTGTACAATTTCATGCAAGATTACATCGGGCACTATATACGGTGCACAATTTTAACATATTATGCATTTAATCAATAATCATCTCAATGAAATTAACATTTCTCGTAAAACGCATTTCACATTTGGTTGTTCACTGATTCATTATTTTCGATTCTGGTTGCTGTAATTACTTTGGATGAATCTCTATTTTTATCTTATATTTTCTTTTTCCTCTATTGTGCTTATGCGTATCTTGATTACGCTAAAGGATCGTTTTCTCATTAATGAAAATAATAATAATAATCTCGCATAAAATCCGTGTAAATTCCAATCGCTGAGCTGGAATATCACGTTTGTTATTGCAGACGGATAGAATGTACTTTTTAAATATTGAAGGTACAACACGAAGGGCCTCCGTATATGTAAATTATATCCGCTCGAATATGGTATCCAATGTAATCGCGATATTATATCCGGCCGGACGAGCATATTGTGCCGCTCACTTCGCTGCCTTCGTTGTCGAATGCATAATTAATATATTCAGATATTCCATTGCCGGTTAATTTACTTTAATAAGCTGACGTTATGAAAAATGAGGATTCCGATGAGAGCATGTAGCTTTACTCTCGAGATTAGCCGTCTGCGTTCATTTGTGTATTACGAACGGCACTATTAAAGTAGAAAGAAATTATCGAAGGCCTGAGATTATAACACCATAAATATGAATTAATTTACTTTCACGACGCGACTGAGAACAAAACTTAAACGAAGACGGACCTTCGATTCATTGCGCGCCAGCTACGTAACCGCAGTAATAGTTTCTACATAGAATTATCTTAATGGACTTCCAAGAAATGCTTTTCTAAATATCTCGCATAAGTGGAATAGTTACCTCCTAATAATTCTGGACAGAGTAAGTCACGCTACGAGAGGAACGAGTCGCGTGTTTTCCCGTGAGGTCCGTAAGTACATATGAGTACCTCGTAAAAACTCTTCGAGAGTGACCGGTGCGTCCGACAAAAAACGCCGTTTTCGAAGCCGTGAATGTTCGTGCGGTTTCCATTGCGAAAAGCGGAAGGAAGAAACATGGGCGAGGTGGTGATCGATCGTTGGTGGCCGCCTCCGCTCTCCTACCCCTTCTGGGCGGGAGGAAGGGGTCGAAATGAAAGAGAGAGAGAGAAAGGTGCTCTCGCAAGGGAAGCGAAAGAGCAAGTAGTAGCTAGTAGCGGGAAAGAGAAAAGGGATTCGACATCGGCGATATCTCACTGATATCCGACCACGTTTCACGATCTGGATTTGCGACGAGGCACCAACCAAATGCTGCGCGTCGCCACGGAGCTGGACCAGCTCCGATTACTTTGGAGATTTCAAGATTGGAAAATAGATGGAGAATCTCGTCTGTGCGAACGGACGTAATTTTGATAGCAGCAAGGCTGTACATATACCACTCTCCTTGCACTTAATTTGAAACTATTTCATTTGTAATATTAAACATCGATTGTTATTACAAAAATAATATTATTGCAATAATAAAAATATTAAAAATTTTCTAAAGTTACTGCCAATTTCTACTGCGATTCATGTAAGCTCGCGAATGTATGTAACGTTCGTACCAACATTTTTCTCAAAGGAAACATAGGAATAAAGTATTAATGTAATACAATATTTACATGACGTTAGAAAGAATCTGTGCTGCAAGACGGACTCTTCCCTGGGAATATTTTTCAAAAGAATATAGAGTTCTACCTATGAGGAAATATGGAAGGAGAGCGAACGAGGAACTACGTGGCAAGCAAGTGGATTTTGAAGTCACAGATATTTCAACGATAGCACCGGACCGAGATTTGCGATGGACACGAGCCAACGATCTCAGGAGGATTGCACTAACACGGATTACTTCCACCGAGAAACGTTGGGAGCCTCGGTACGGAGATTGCAAAATAAACGCGAAAATTTTATCTTTTTAACCATCTCGTCGACATTTCTGATTTCGAAAAGCGCCGGCGGTTATCTCCATCTAAAAGTTACCTGCACAAAAAAATTAATACTCCCGCATCGCTCGAGCTGAATTAGATCCTGAGATCAGAGGGTCCTGTTTTATTGTCCGTCTGAGATCGCGCGAGTGCGCGAGAAGGGACGACCGGAAGGAGAACGGCGGGAAGAAAAATAAAATGCCTCGAAGACATAGACCGATCGATACTTCTTCCCATGCAACGGACGCACCCTGCACCGACGACGTCAGCGACGGTGCTCGGCTGCAAATGCGATCTTCTCTCGCGAGTGTCTTCGTGAACCTGCGCGAGCGGAGCCCCGCATTAAAATTCCACGGGACTAGATCGGCGCGCATTAATAAAATGTACCGCGAAAAGCTCGTTGTTCACGAAGAGGAGCTCACGTCTACGCGTCGCATAAAATATTCACAATTACACGAGCAATTTATTATTTTTTTTTTTAGGGCAATCTCATAATCTAGTTCTGCTTCCTCGATGTCGACCATTTTCTATCCGCTTTTTTTACTCTTACGATGACAAGTGAAGGATACGTTTTATTCACTTCTTCTTCTTCTTCTTTTCTAATCCACATGTATCTCCATTTTTATATACAATCGCTATAAATTACGAGAACTCAGACCGTCAATAACGTATCCGGTATTACATAAATATCAACCGAATTTCTCTGCGCGTTTAATTGGACGAACTATTAATGCTTGATTGCGAAATGTTCTATTCGAAGATGAGAGAGAGAGAGAGAGAGAGAGAGAGAGAGAGAGAAATCTGCGATTGCGGTTTCGTGGCGCAGTAGCTTTATAAACTATAACTAGCTCGTAGCATATTTCCAAGCCAAGGTTAGTGCCTGGTTGGCCGGCATTTTAGTCTAAGAATTTCTGGTATTTCCTACTGGCAATACGCGCGCATAACCCGGAAGGGCATCGGCGATTCGGAGGGTGGTCTTTCGAAACGCTCACGGTGCGTGAGACCGTAACCGCTCCGCGAGGAAACAGCTTCGTTCCATGTGCCATAACTTGTTTTATTCGCGCACTCGAGAGCGTTTTACCGTGGCACGTACGAGCTTCCTCCCGAGAAAGGTAAAGGCGAAGGCGCGCACGGGGGAGCGCTAAAACGTGGAAAAGTGTTGGTAAACAACGGCAATAATGACGATGGCGGTGGAAAAGTACGCGCGACGGGAACGTGACCCGACTACCGTGTCGTCCGAAATGTACTTTTTCATTTCCTCGCATTCGTATTTCCCTCCCTCTCCTCCCCCTCCCCGCGAATGAAAATTCCACAGTTCGACACGAGGGCGTAGGCATCCATCGTGCGCGACGAAGCAATTGCGTAATTTTCTAGTAGCCTGAACCTTGGAAAGTATGTTCTCCAAGTTAATTGGCTACTTAAAGCTAAATTGGTTCGAGCCTGATATTTATCTTCAAAATAATACTGTCATTAGAAGATTAAATTTAATTAATGACGTACATGTGTTCGCGTATGTTTTGTTCACGTATGCACTTTCTTGATAAATTATGTAAACTTTAGATTCTCTCGTTAAGCTTAACCTTAAATACCTCGTTAAGTATTAACAGGCGTATTACAATATTATGCAAAGGTAAAGGAAGAATTCTTGTTCACGGGTCACTTCCTTATTCGTTCAGCCGTAATGCCTTCGAGCCGAGCGTCCTCAAGACCTGTTTACGTAAGTATGAATAAGACGTGCCGCATTCTAACGCTGATCTATTTACGTCCACTGCTCCCCGAAATCCCAGCTCGCGGCCGGCCCGAACGCACCTAATTTTATATTCGGAGCAAAACTCCGGCACCATTGCCAAGTAGAGCTCCGACAATCGATCTCTCACCCCGCGTGACCTTTTCCGCACCGAGATCGCAGAGCGGGGAATATCTGCCAGAGTAAAAATGCGCGCCACAGGATTTCGAAAACGGCGGCGTGACGACGACGATTCGAGAGACGGCTGAAGTAAAGATGAGAGCTCGGGAAAGAATAATGGCGGATTAATCGGACGACGTCGAGGGAAACGTGGGGAACGTAAGGAATGCGAGTTCACGTGTCTCGACCTAATCCCGTTCCGTCCGTAATTGGATCACATGGAGAAAGAGCGAGGTCGGGGGCTTAGCTGCGAATTAATTCCACGCTGACCACGTGGAAAGTTCCCTCGCGTCCGAAGCCCATCCGGAATGGACGAAGTTTCCCCCTACCCCTCATTCGGGGGAAGTCGAGGGGAAAGCAAGGAAGATGACGCATATCGCCCGTAAAAATTCCCCTGTTGCCTGAGATAATCGCTTCGTATCTCGTAAGATTTATAACGATGATCGCCTCGTACAACGTGACGCGTGGCCATACGTCACGGAATTATTGCAAGATAAAATTTACTGATTCTAAAAACCGGGAATGTACTCTGTTGCTTTTGGCGCGTTTGTCTTCGCTTTCTGCGCGCAATTCGCGCGGGTGACGCGAACGCGTTCCTCTACCGTAATACACGAAACGCGCGACGGATTTAGAACGGAATATTAATCGCCGACGAATGAGTAATACCCCCGAAAATACATTTTCGGTATAATTAAAGTGGCCGAGTTTATCGACCACGATCGTTGAAATCGAGATGCGCCCTCCGATCGACAGACATCTTTATTGTTGTAATTACAATTATCATTATTATTATTGTTATGTAATTAATTGTCCACAGTATATGCTGCTCGTGAGACACATTAGAATCGTAGAAACACTGCTATAATTTTCCCTCGCTCACGTTTAACGATATTTCGAGGCAGACGGGCTCCGTATCGGTAGTTTCGATAATTCCAGAAGAGCCAGATATCGCGTTAGCCGTATTCTATGGATGTAACTTTAATTAACCGTTCCCCGAGCCCGGCTGTAATTATAGCATGGTTCGATACGCCGGCGGGGAAAGATAGTTCCCGCTCAATATACTGCCGATACTTTAGGAATATACGAATACGTCGAAGCGTAACTCGAAACGGCGTTATAGAAAATGTTGTTACTTTAAAAGCTGCACGGAATAAAATTGTATGGAAAGTTACGAGGCGATTTTTCCCAAATGGAAGATTTCAAAATTCCAGATGTTACAAAACAGCGTCGAATTGAAAGGTTTTTTTTTTTGTTAAATATATACATTTTTTCCAAAATTTAAATGAATCTTTATAGCTCCAGCTGATAAAATATAATATTATTGAATTAAAAATAAGTATGACGAAATCGAGCGCAAGCGGATGTTCGCCGAAAATATTGACAAGCAAGTCACGATCGCACAGATATAAACGTTTCTTATCAACCTGATGGGAAACGATAATGAAAGCTTAATTATCATTAGAGTCGTTTCAATTTATAAAAGCTATGATCGAACTCCTTCGATTGCTCGCAAAATCATAATAATTATAAAATTATCGATTCTAAAAATAAAGATCTCGATAACAGCATAAGATATCTCTCTGTAATACACATTTCTATATTCTGTCCTATAATTTTCACCGCCGCAAGAAATGCACGCTGAACACACACATCTCGGAGAATCTTTCTTACTACGATTTCTCCGTCGAAGGTATCCGGCGATTCCAATGCGGTCGCGCATGCCGATTAATGAACGGGGTCAATGGAAAGTGCGCGCGCGAGCGTTCGAGAGATTAATCCTTTCGATTTCTATCGGCATTGACCCTGCCTGCTGGCATCGCCGATCTATTTATATCATACACGCAAATCTTAAACGGTGTCCTCGTCGTTAAATCATTCGCGGATCACGTCTCGGATTAACCCCATTATCGGCGAATAATCGTGCGGATTCGAAGGTTCAACGCGCCGTCGAGTAACCGGCACGGCTCGTCTGCCATGCTTACACAACAAACGCCGAGCCGACGTCGATCGGAGGACTTCCGCTCCGGCGATGGAAAATCACGAATGCACGATCTTCGATCACATCTGGCACGGCTAGCTGAACTGGTCGCGGAAGTATCGGCGTGCCGATAAAAGCTGGTTCAACGGTCGCTCATCGGAGAATCGTGCTTCTGGCGCTTCCTGCGTCGGCCGCCGGTTGGCAACAATGAAAGTGCTCGATTACACGCTCGTTATATAATTAAGATTGTTATGTGTGCCGGCGGGAGTAAGCGCGTACAAACGCTACGTTACCTTGCAGCTGGATGCTGCGGCGGACACGTATCACCACAGAAGGATTCTGGCGTGCCCGTGACGCGGAATTTACAGAGTGTTTAACGTAGTAAGAGAACACGACAAAGAAAGCGGCACAAAAGAATAAATGTAACGATAACAAGGAAGAACAAACTCGAATGTAACGATAACAAGGAAGAACAAACTCGAATGTAACAATAACAAGGAAGACATTTAAATATTCATTAACGCTTTGGCGATAAAATTATTTCAGGCGTTTGTATCTCGTTTTATAAGCGCATTAATTTATTTTTAACTCTGTTATGCTTTAATTATTTATGTGTCGACATCATTTATATTTTATTTAACAACTTCACATTCGCGCATCATCTGCTTGCACACTTCGTATTTTCGCGGTTCGACATTGCGATCGGGTTTTTTATATTCATAGAAGAATTAGTAATAAAGTAACAAAACGAGTTTTAATGCTTCCATTATAACTGGGCTTAAAATTATAGATGTATATTACTTTCCTTCCAATATCTACCGTTCTATTTTTCTCCTCCACATTCACGCAATTTCAATATTCGCGGCAGTTTGCGGAACGCTCCTCGTGAATACGGCGCGTCTATTGAAAGCCTTTACCTCCTTTTTGAAACCACGCACAAGGTAAAAATTATTCATCCAAGCGGGAGTTTATCGCGGCGCTTTATGCGCGTGCACGCACGACGGTCATCGCGATAATGGCTTTATCGCGATTAACGTCGCCCACCGGCGTCCGATATTACGCAGTCGCGGCTTTGGATCGGAACCGAGGGGCGGGATAGACCGTCAGAGCAGGCACACATGAGGAGGAGGACAATGTACACGACTTAAGCATCACGTGCACCGGCGATCCCAATTTCCTGATATCATCGATCGGTCCTTACACGCGAGAGCCTTGAGCCCCGCGAGAGTTATCTATTCCGAAGACTACATACCGTTCCACTCAATGTAACGTTTTAGTGACTGCGATAAAGTTGGATCTATTTCCGCGAATAGAAACAATCACGGAGGTGTACGTCAATTGGCTCTTGCGTCCGCGAGATGCTCCTCTACTCAAAGTGATTACGCAGCTCTTGTAGTGCTTCCTAAGTGCTGCTGCTAATGACTTCCGTCTAGTCTGAGAGGATACGACCACACGACATTTCCCCTTCTTTTTTTCCCCACGTTTTTATCCGTAAGGAACAATGCAACGATCTAAAAAAATTCCGTCAGCAGAAAAAAGATACTTGTTCTTTTTTAAATTTTTACAAAATTCGTTTTTTCGAAAATGACTGCTTAATCTGAAGTACAGATTAAGTAAAAAGAAATATGTACAAATACAAATTACGCTGTTTCACAATACTAATAACATTGAATTATTTGTAATCGAACGTTATCTGTCTTTAATCATCTCTCATTTTTCTACCCCTTACGGACAAAAAATATTGCAAGCAGGTGGAGATAAGATACAAACAGTGCGTTGAAAACTTCGTTGAATCGACTACCGCAATTCAAACAAGTATATTCTTAAAATATACACTCCGTAGTACGGACACTTTAATCGTTGTACACGTGGACATATACGTATTCGGTAATGCTCCTCTTTTAGCTGATGCGTCGATTGCGGAGGTCATTGTCCGAATAATTGCCATTTGAATATTCGAGCGTAACGCGGATGGAATAACCGCAATACGAACAAAGGCGCGTCGCTGCCATCTTTTTGCGATTTCAAAACAATATACTCTATAGCAACATATCCTCGAGCCTTTAGCAACAATATCGATTCAGCTGACAAAGGGGACAGAGAAATATAATTATTACGTCACAGGGCGTAGGATGACATATGTCTCATGCTATAATTATGCGATGTATTTGTGAAACTAATATTTTATCATCGTACATTCATTGATATTGACACTTTCTTTAATAACAAACTAAAACACCGAAATACTCCAATTCACGATACTATCTCCCCAATTATCTCGATAATATTCCAATTAACGCAGTAATTATGACATTTAAATAACATTTTTACCAATAAATGTAATTGCATTCGCCGTCTTAATATGTCTGACAATGACATGTGCTAAAAGATCGTGGTAATTATATAGTTAGAAACTCCACGTGTCGGCGTCTCAAGGCTTCATAATTAATCCCGAAGACTCGCGATTGTCGTACCACGGACGTATTACATGCTCATGCTGACAAACTGTTCAAACAATCGTCGTTAGCTTCGACGAGACTCGTTATCAATCTGATATTTGTACCCGTAACTCGTGACGAACGCTCGCGTATGAGTTAGCATTCTTCGCAATCCTGATGCAAAAAGGGGGGGGGGACGATAACGCTGCGACTAGTGAAATTTCACCTGATACGATCGAATTGACGGCGCTATTCCGGAGGAATGCCGATGGAAAGATGATTAGGATACGCGACACAAATTCCGATAATAGTAGTTCATAGATAATTTCACATTAATCGCGTCCATACTTGAAATAACCATTACGATCGTGTTTGCTCAACCTTGCGCACAGGCACGCCAATTTTAGACACCACCGTACATAGAGATTAGCTCATGCGCGTTTCGTTTTCGTTCGATATACCGCGATATGCCTGTACGGCTAACGTGGTAGCCAATAATGCTCGCTACGCACGACTTGCTCCAACCACTTTGAACTTGGTGGATCTCGCAAATCGCATGGAAAACAGGGTAGTAGGTCGCTCGATCGTCGGCTGCTGCGTTCGAGAGGCATCCGTTTGGCATTTCTCCGAGCCGGAGAACCAGCTGTCCCTTTCTATTCCGAGTCGCCGCTTTTTCACGACGTCAGCGGATCGATACCTAACGGAGGTGATGACGGCGGCGAAATCGCGCGATTGGACGACGAGCAATAAATAAATATCGCGAGAGTGGGAAAAATACACGGCGCTGTAAAGTCAGGCAGTCGCTTCGGAAACGCGACCAAGTTACCGAGTAGATAATTGAAAATCATCGTCGTTTGTACCGCCGAAATAGCGCTTCTTGAGACGCGGCGGAAGTGAAATTACGTTTAATCACATAGGGCAACTGAAGATTCGTTTGGCCACCCTGTCATTTCCCCTTGGAGGGCCCTTAACGAGGTCTCTTCTCTCTAACATCGCTCTGCCTTTCTCCACACCCTTCCAAAAATCTAGATCCCTTTCAAGCAGGGCCGAAATCTCGTTTGTACAACGCAGCTCGGAGGTACCGACTTGCGCCGCGTACGGAATACGCGGTGATGTCGGCACATTATCTACGAACGCACTATCACATTGTTCGCATTATATATCGCCGTGATTGTTGCGACAGCTGCGCAACGACGTCAAATACTTTGTCAGCTTAATTTCCGAGCGTTCCGAGAATTTTTATAAAGCCCTAATCGCTCCTTTATTGTCGAAGTTACAAATCCTACGTGGTATAACGTGATATAACGTGATGAATGTTTCGTAATTAGTTGCATAACTTCTTTCGTCTCGAAGGATTTTTACAGTTTATTTCCCAAACGTCTTGCATCGAGCAGAAATTTTTATTTCAATTTTCGTGCAATATTCGAAAATTATCTTGGAGTAAGTAAAATAAAAGTTAATTTAAGCGATTTTCATCAGTCGTATAAACGGTCTATAAAAATGCGGTAGGTACCCGGGTAGCTGGGCATTTGGGCTCCTGCGCTGGATTCTACGAATCAATAAACCTCGCTCGCGTCACAACCCGCTGAATCTTAATGCAGCGTGCCCGCAATAACGGGCGGATAAAACGTCGCGCACAATGAAAACACTCGCGGAACTCTGGTCGCAGAAATTTCCGACAATTTTCATAATTCGCTTTGGCGGTCGTCCAATCGGCTCTCGTTTCGTTGGTTACTGTATCAATAAAGGCATGAGTCTTGTTCGTCAATATCAATAATTATTGAAATACATGTATATTCCTCATGATATGATAATAATTTTAATTAATACATAAATATATATATATATATACTGTCAAGAATCGACGAATTTTGAATGTTTAAATTTATTATTCTGCGTTGCGATACGATGTCGCAATCATCTAATTGGAATATTTATTATATGAAAATGTTGCATTCGAGTGCGGCAATGATGACAAACAGTAATACGAATTTAATGAGGCAATTTCGTGGACACTGAGTCTACGATACCGAATCTATTGTGTGTCTGTAAAAAAAAGAAGGGGGGAAAAAGCGCATATTCCGTCACGCATAAAAAGATCGTCGACGGGTCATAAATATGAAATGTCAATTCTAAACAGAGATTCGAATCAGCGAATAAGTCTCGCGCGAGATAATCGTCGATGAATCGATGGGACGCGCTGACGCAAAAGACGCATCGTCGTAATCCAAAAAGGAAGAATGCCGCGCGATAACCCCTTCACCGATATAACGAAGACTCGGAAAAGCGGACTCGCGAGCCGCGGCTCTCGCGAGAATGGAAGATTAACGATCCTCTATTGAAGGAGCACGAGTCGGTATTCCGCTCTCGTTCGACAATGTTATTCTTAGGCGAAGCAGCTGCGAAATTAATGAAGGCGCTACCAAGAGAGACAGAGGAAGACAGAGAAAGAGAGAGAGAGAGAGAGGAGAGTGTGAAATAATCTCGCTCCTGCTGACGAGTTACACAGGCGTGCGCGTCGCACAAAAGGATATTTCGCGCTTCTCACGCGGAAACGTCGCCTAGAAGTAGCGATTTTGCCAGTGATGGATGAGAGTGTTCCTTGAGACGAAAAAGTTGCCGTTCAAACGAAGAGAAAGAAGGGGAGAGAGAGAGAGACTTTCCATAATATCATCGGAGACGTTTGACTTTCACGCCGAGTTAGCGAATTGATACTTGCAGCGACGCTGCGCCCGAGAGACCAGAGTGAATGTGATATCTTCAGGCTTACATTAGACTGAGTTAATTTATTACCGTAATCATTGAATCAAGTTGCTTCAGATACGTATTAATGTCGAAGCAACGTAACGTTCTTGTTCGTTCTACGTGCGTTCGATATAATTATAGTATTTAATTATAATTACGGCTGAGACGATGTATCTAAATGGCATCGGAGGATTAAATAAGCTCCATCGCGGTAATGTGAGCCTTTAGAGAGCCGTTAGAAAAAAAAATGATTGAAGATCGTGAGATCATTCATTCGCTAATGTATCCATATACCAAGAATCGCCCGAAAGATGTACCGGGATGTTTTCACGTACTTCAAGTGTGAGTCGATCGATTCAACAATGAGAGCGACATAGTCGGGTGACGTCGCAGTTCGCATATTACGTGACTGCCACCGATTCCGACGACCCGTGTATTTGCCTATCTACAGGCGACGATATTTGCGCGACTGAGATTTTCCAATTAAACTGTGATTAATTCCGTGACGGTCAGAACGTGCGCCCGGTTGTTTACAGCGGAAACGAAAGAAGTCGAGAGAGGATGAGAGGGAAGGGTAGGGAAGAGGGACGGAGAGTGCTGGATAGACAGAGAAGGAGAAAACGCGGAGAAGATCGATGAACGGGAAATCGACGTTAATCTGATTTTGGTAGTCGAGCGGGGCGGACAATTTGCACAGCTCTGGAAAAGCGCGTACGCGCCGCGAAGAGATACATATATACATTGTATATCGGCGAACCCGGAGCGTTTACTCCGATAAGCGACGTGTTATCCCGTTAATGCTTTAACAACGCACGCCGGAGTACAGCACAGCCGAACGGAATTTACGGTACATCAAGCCTTTTTTTCCGACAGCGGCAAGTGCGCGAACGCAGTGGGAACGAGCGGACGCGAGTACCGCGAGTACCACGATTGATAGATGTGTACCAGCTGTGCAAATAAATTTGCGTATCCGCTCGCGGAGCTCCGCGCTGAACGCGCGAGTCGCTGTCCGCGATTCATTCCCGCTATAAGCACCGTTTTGTTTAGAAATTTTCGCCGAGGAAAACAAAATGCCGCTTTCGGTTTTCGACTCATCTTGAATGAGTCATTCCCTCGGATTATGGCAAAATAATAATATCGCGAGGAATTATTACAATATCGAGAATATTATCACGTCGCGCGATAAATCGATGGCGGGACACTTTCATTGGAAAGCGAACGACAATTATTAATTGATCGTCGAATGACCGCCGACACGTGTATCTCGATAGCAGACGTTATCGTGAAAAACCGGCTTTCCGTCGATCTCGATCTTTAACGTAACTCGCCGTAACGACCGCGTTCGTGTAAAGTGAACGCACGCGGAGGAGCTGTGAGTCACGCGGCATTAGCTCCAGATTGTTGTCCTCAACGGATTAAGCCTTGAAGAAATTAATCGTCTTGTTCCCGCGTGCGCGAGCGGGCGAGCGAGCGTTTGACGCTCTAATGGAATTAAACCGATGACAGGCGCGCGTGTGTTTTGCTGTCTCATAATCCGAGAGGGAAAGCGAATTTAAATGGATTGAGAGAAGAAATGGATTTATTTCTCTCCTCTCGCGCGCCGCGTTACCCCGCGTAAACCAGTTATTCCATACCTAAACTATCCACGGTTGCGTGAAAGAAATTTCCGATATACCAGCGAGGCGGAAATACAGTTGCTCATATTTAGCATTACGCTGATAAATAAAGTCACCGTTTGCGTTCATTATCAAAGATATTTTAACGGACAAATAATAGGAAACTTGCTTAACAACTTACTTAATACATTCGGTTACATTGCAGGCTGAATGGGATATGGAACGAGTTTTGTTTCATTTGTCTTGACCAAATCGCGGAAACACGATTGGCATTCATCCGATTATAGCTCTCCTATTGCAAGCGTTATATGCAGTAGACAAGAATTAAATTGGAAAAAAAAGAACAATCCACCTCAACTTTATCGCATCGATCCCGTTACGTCTAGCTATGTAGTCAAGAATTAAATATAAAACGGAAACTTCGAAACATTTATCAAATATTAAAATTTCTGAAACTTTTATATAATATATTAGGTTTTTTTATTTTCGTTTTATTGCTATTTTATTACTTATATTGAAATATTTTATGTTATTATTGTAATTTATTCTATTTTTAATATTACCCTAATATTTTCTATTTTTGTTTTATTGCTATTTTATCGTTATCTTATGTTTTAAATATTAAAATACTTTTGCGACAAAATCGTTTAAATATTCTCATCAAGTTTCAGGATATTGAAGAATCCCAAGAACTCCTCGAATGACGTACTTACGGGAAGTAACTCGAGTCACATGATTGAATCGTTTAAAAAATATTCGCAGGAAGGATTCTCGTACGTCAACCGTTAGTTGTGTCCTTTTCGTGAAGCCACGCGATATGGTATCAAGGCCGCGACTGTCGTCACCTGTTCTTGCGCTACATAATTGCGGCCGCGGAACGGAGTAAAATCGAGCAGCGGCGACGGCGGGTGTATTACGTCGCAGATATGTACCTACATACGTCGCCGGCGTGGCACGGAACTCGAGTTGCGTTCAGTTGTCACGTAATAGCACGCGACCGCGTGCATGCGTCGCGCTACGGCGTCACGCCACGGCATATCGCACGCGTGAGGACGGGACCGCTTTACGCACCCGCGTCGCGCGTGACGGCCAGTTTGCCTCGTCCGTGAGTCGTGAGCGATTACTCGCCAACGGTTCGATCGAACGGTCGATTCGCTCGCGCGAATCGAAGCACGTCTCTCTCTCTCTCTCTTAATTATTTTTAGTCTTTTAAAAATCGACGTCGCGGAACTATGAAATAGCTTCGAATCTCACGCCCGCTGGCTGCCGACTAAGGACACCTGATAACAATTGATCGACAGTTTCTCGATATCCGCCTATCGCCAGTCAGGTTAATTAATCCATCGACTAATTTTTTGAGACGCTCCAGAAATTCCTGTTGAACTGGAGTGTTGCAACGAGACGAGTCTCCGGGGCGAGAAATGTCACTCGGTCAGCTTTCTGCGCAATTAATTTGGTTCGCGGTCGTAATTTTACATAAGCTTGTAGTTTGGCCGCGAGCTTATCAAAATTCATGGGTGACAAGTGCGGGAGATAAGCGTGCGTCGAGGTATCGAGTGGCGCGAATGTCTATTTCGCTCTGTACGCCGCGCGCTCAACTTCTGCGAATCGGAAAACGCGCAAATAAAGCGCGAGAAAATCGAAGAGGGGCAAGAAGTCGCTCTTTGCCTCCGAGTCCATCGACAACAATCACTAGCTGGAAAAGCGATAACAAATGTTAAGCGCGTTTCGCCGCGCTCGAGACTTTACTCCGCGACTTTCGCGGTGTATATTCTCTCTCTCGGTTATATCGCTCGCGTAGAGAGGAAAAAAAAAGAACACGCGAGATTACGCAACGCGTGGTATGCGGCGTGTGCATCATCGTTACGTGTGCGTTACTCGTCGCACCCACGCGCGCGCGTGTCAAGATCATCCCGCCGAAGGCCGAGCCTACGAGAAACAATCGCACTTTAGAAATTCTCGGGATACTCACGTGTTTCTTGGGCAACACGTCGCCTCGCTCTCACTATCCCTCAACGAAGGTCCCTTCGATTCCTCGCCTGTCGCACCTGTCGCGATTTATTCCACACGGCGAGGAGTTCCCTCGAGAACGGAACTACTTCCTTTCCTTTTCCACACTCTCTCAAACACTCGCGCCGAGACGAGGGGGCGGTGAACAGGTCAATCGGCGACGCGAAGAGGCGAGCGCTTCCCGCTCGAGTATTCCACACGCGTCGCGGAGCGCTCGGAGTTCATACGTTTACAAAAGTAAAAAAAAGGGAGAGCCGGGGGGAGAAAAAAAAAAGATAAAACGACGAGGGAAAAGGGAAGAGTGCTGATGCGGGATGCTGAGTGGGCACGGAGACGGCGGCGGACTCTCGCTCCTCTCCTCTTCTTCTTCCTATCACTCCGCCCGATTAACTGCTCTTCGGTCTTCGGCGAACGTGGCGATTCGACGACGACGACGAGGTCGCGGCGGCTCCGCGCGAGGCACTGAAAAGGGAACTCGTCGCGCGCGCACGCGTACACACACGCGCACAATACACACACACCGGGCCCTCCCCCTCTCGGTACCTGTGCGCTGTGTCTGTAGTTACGTGGGTGTCTCTCTCCCTCAGTGTTGCCCGTGTGCGCACGCGAGAGAGAGAGAGAGAGAGAGAGAGAGAGAAAAGGAGAGAGAGGAGAGAGAGAGAGAGAGAGAGAAAGAGCGTTTTATCGCCCCTTCCTGCCCGCCAGGCGATCCGTACCGCGTTTCCAATGTGCGAAACAACGCTCGCGAGTGCCGCTGCGGGACTGGAACGCGGGGTAACATGTGCGGGCTCTTACATAGCGCGGTACAGTGGTAGGACGGAGGAGAGGGTAGCAAGCCCGTCGTAGTAGGGATGCTCGGGGTCTCCCACTCCCTCGAGGAGAGAACTCGGGACGGAGTAGGGAGGACTGACAAGGACACGGGGCTCCGGAGTCCGGCGAAGCACGAGTCGCGTCGGCCGCTCGCTCGCGACGAGCGCACTTGACTCGCTGCCTCCTCGGTGGGCGCTTCGGTGCTCCGTCCCTCTTTCTCGCCCTTTTTTATTATCTTTAATTTCTAATTGTATCTCGAGGCATTCTTGCTCGCTGTGTTCCTTTCTGTACGCCCCCCCGAGGATTTTGTTTGAAATAAAATTAATTAATTTCTATCTGCCTTGTGTTTTTCTTCTTCTTGATGGCCTAGTTTTTTTCCTTCTCATTACATTTTAATGAGTATATTTATACACGCACACAATATATATAAAAATTTTTAATATATTTTATATAAATACACTTGAAGAAAATTGTAAATTTTAAAGCTTCATGTTTCAAAACTTGGCGTGGGATGAATGTCTTGATACATTTGTGGAAGTATGTTGACAGAGGAACACTAGATATAAATCTGCAGAACAATGGATCGCGGGAAGATTAAGTTCGAAACTTGGCTACGATGAGAGGGTGGTCTCTCTCTCTCTCTCTCTCTCTCTCTTTCCGCGAGTCTGCGTTACAGCACGCGGCGCGTGAACGTGTCGTCGGATTTTTTAATTTCTATATTCCGCCGGCCGTGACTTGACCTAGAGCCGCCGCGAAGTAGCGCGAATCAAAGCGTAACGCGCTCGCAAACGCGAGAGGAAAATTACCGGGCGCGGCGGAAGAAGATGCGTATCGGGACTTCCGCGATGAACCGCGGAGATCGAGGCGGGAGGTGCGCGCGATTGCCACGCATATTGCCGACATTCAACGTCAACCGGGGGAAACGAGTCCCTTTCTTAGCGCGGCGGGCGTTGCGGGGGGACGCGGAGAGACGTACGTTTTGTCTGGTGCCGCGATAACGAGGGGATCCCGTGCACCGTATGCTCGCGCGCGACACGCTCGTTCTCGCCGCGGAAGCAATTGCAAGTCGTTCCCGCTTTATGCCGCGCGAGCGTTAACTCGCACCTCGGGCGCGCGCGAATTCACCTCCGTGTCCGTTTTACTCACCGGGACCTTTGTTGTTCGCGCCGCGAGCGGGACAATGACGCGAAAGCGACGAGTTCCTCGGATTTACGTTGCGGTACGTACCGCCGAGATACATCGGTACGTGCCGTGTAAGCATTCGACAATTTGTCCGATGCGCGAAACCCTCTTCCGCGAAGCGGAACGCAGAAAGAGAGAGTTTTCACTCTACACGCCCGATGCGTGTACGCACGTACGTACTCTCGTGGGAGCAAAGTTTAGGCTCGAGTGGAAAGTTCGGCGGGAAGTAAACACAGCGGGCGCGGTGTTTTCTTAATTTTATTCCTGTTGTGCTGCACGTTCGCACGATTCGTGCGACGGTAATATTAATTGTTAATTAACGGCGCATCCGTCCGTCGTTGAAGCGGGGGGAGGGGACCGTAAAGTTATTCCCATGTTTCCGGACATGCGCGGTTAAATTGCGGGTTTAAGTAACACTTCTCGGTGATTTAATTATCCGACGAGAAATTACACTTGGGGTATCGCAACCGATTTCGCTGGGAATTACTGTACTTCGATTCGAGTGGTAAAACTGATAGCTCCGTGGACATCGGTCCCTTGTTGGTCCCGGGTGTCTCAAGCACGCAATAAGGCAAAAACGACGATCCTCGCGCTCGTGGGAACGAGCTACCAACGGTACCACGGCGTTTCTCTTTCTTTTTCGGCCGAAATCGCCGGGTAATTTTCATCGTCACGGCGCGAGTCGTGCGTCCGTGCACGCGCATCCGTGAAATTTCACCGTACAATTTACGGGGTTGAAGGTGCCGTGGAAACCGGCACGTGCTCGCCGCCGCGAGCTTCGCGGCGCATCGCGCTGCCCATCACCGCGATTGTATATCACGGTTTAACGGAGCCCCGCCGTGTGGCCGCCGCCTTATCGCGCTTCCGCTCACGTCTTCCTTCGCGCCGTCCGTATACATCGCGCACGTATCCACCTTTCCTTGCGATCGCGTCATCCCAGGGCCGATCCTACCCGCAGGGTCGGTAGTTACGACTATTAAGGGCCCTTCTTCAAACCGGGGAATGCTTAGTATCTCCAATAACTGTTTCGGCCGGCCAATTTAGATTCGGAGCTGCAACCGATATCCGTCCCACATCAGTTATTTTTTTTCGCTCTCGTTTCTTCTCCGCAAATATGAAAAATAACGGGTCGATGCCTCGACCGATTTCCTTCTTGCGATATTGCAATTTTGTTTGCGGGTCAACGAGGCAATCCGCCGATATCATCGAGAAACAAAGAGAGAGATTCATCAACGTATACGTGCGCGGCGCGTTTTTTTTCCGCGTGCAACGCGGACGCGCATTGGCTCGCGACAAAAATAAATTGGGGGAAATCGCCCGGCGGGCAAGCAAGCAAGGGAGGCGAGACGAAAAAAAAAGAAATAGGGGGAAAAATACGCTCCGGGATGCGGGAAGTGAGCTCCTCCCGCGCGAACAGTGCAAATATTTGCACGTAACAATTGCGTGTCAAAATACGAACGTGGTCACGTGCGCATTTCGACGGGCTCCAGTTTGCGTGCTCGGTATAAATGAAAAACAGAAAAAGAGATAAAATAAAGGAAAATCGCAAAGACTATAATATCTCTTTGCGTCCAGAGAATTCAACAACTCTTACAAATATTAAAGTTGAAAAATCGCCTGCGCTGAATAATCTCGGCGGGAATAAAAGTACGAGATAAATCATGAATATGAATATCATGTTTGACAAGAAAGACCAATGTCGCGTGGACCGAGACGTAATCGTAAATTGCATTTGTGGCGCGCTATGATCGTTGCCGAGTCACAAACGATTCGGAGGCGGAAACAGTCGGATAATAAAAAGACACGTTCGACGTAAGACGCATGTATTGCTTATGTGCTCCGTGCATGAATAATGCGAGGAGTGCACGCGAAGATAAGACGTTTGGCTCGCGGACGATACGCCGAGCGATAAGGCCACTTCGCGGCCATAAAATACGAGACAATACATGCCCGCGTCTCTCGCTTACGCCATCGTGTTCACGCCAGAAATTTATGCGCTCGACGATAACTCGAATTGTGATTACGCCTCGCCTTGCGTACGTTTAATGTGCTCGAGAAACAATCGATTTTTCTGTACAAATCTTTACTTGATTGGAAAAAAATTCAAGAAATTGCTCGAAGCCGCGTATAATCAAGACGCATTGTGATTCATTCAAGGCTCATGTAAAGTACCTGTAACCGATAAATGCAATCGTGTTGTACCAATAGTGCCAGTTATCGTTTGTGAGAAAAGCGTAACGTAATATGTCGTGCAATATACACATTACATTATAAATTGATACAATGTTTATTATTAATATCGCAATAAACAAATTAGCTGTATTGAATTATATTTGGTATAATGCGCAGAACATCAAGAAATATGGCCTAAAATAATCCAAAAATAAAACTAGATCTTCAAGTATGATTATGGTTGATCACGATGTAATGAAATCAAATTAATTTGAGAGGAGTTTGCAAGCACTCTCAGAATCTTATCGAATTATCAATATAATAATAATAAATATTTGTTCAACGCGATAAATATGATGTGCTCCTGGTTTAACTTTTCAACTCGACTGAATTATTCATTAAGGGAATAAAAGGGAATTGAAAGGAGGCTTTCGCGACAGGCCGGAGGTGCATCATCGCGCCGGCGGCGACGGCGGCGGCTTCGTGGAAAGTACCGGAAAGTGCAAGCTGGAAACGCATCGTTTCGGAACGTCCGATTGTCGCAAGGTGCGCAGATCCGAGCGCATGCACGAACGCGTCTCGTTTTGCATCTTACGTAACGCGATACGCAACGCGCGAGAGGAACGGGGCGTTTCTGCCGCAAACGGAAATCATATCCGCGCGTTACATGCGCGTTGTGTAAGGACCGTAAGGAACCGGACGACGGCGACAACGCGACAACGTAATCGTATCGGCGCGGAAGCACGGCAAGTACATATATGACATAGGCGTACGTGAGCGTTCGCAACCTTCGACTCCTCTCTTTTCGATTCTCACCCCAATTCTGGCACTTCAACAGGAGGGAAAGATTGAAGACGTTACTAAATATCTATCTGTTCTTTTCAAAGAACTCTAGACACTATTTTCAAAGAGAAAGAGAGAGATTATTACATACAATCGAGAAGCGCTTGGTACGCGTGGGCATTCATACGTAGGTGAATTTTACGATCTGTGAAGCGTAAAGCGGAGATGAATGTTCTGTGGTTCATCTTGCACATAAGAACGTGCTGTAGAAATTACTCGGGAGATGTCGACAATATTACTAAAGATTCGATAATTGTTAGTTACGTAATATTCCAGGTGTTATTACAAAATTTCAATACATGTCCAGTCCGCGAATATCGCTATCGTCGAATATACTCGATGTCGGAAGAAGTGTCGGCTGCGGCGGAAATCCGCGCGGCGGCAAAACCTGACTCACAGCGGGACGAACGATCGCGCGATATATGCGCGATGTTGTTAAGACACACGCGCGCGTAATTCGGACGTAACGCGAGGCCACGCTTCAGCGAGTACGCACTGGTCATTCATGAAGTCCAGGCCCGAGACGCATTCTTCAGGCGGCTCGGCCGGTTGCACGCGTACGGGAGAGCGCGTCGGCCGGCTGACCGGTCGGTCGGTCGGTCGGTCGGTCGGTTCACTCGATTTCATTCATTTGCCGGATAATCGTCGTGTTCCTGTTTGCAGCCCAGGGACGTGCCAACGAGAGTGCTCGCGCTCAAGGTCCCCGGTTCCGAGCGCTCGTCGAATAGATCGCGAAGCACTCGTTATTGTCTTCCTGCTGTTGTGTTGCTGCACCGTCGCTTCTCTAAATAAGCGATGTTTGCCGTACAAAGTTGCTGAATCGCGCGCTGTTGCGAAATGACGTAGCATTCTCTCGGCCTTTCGTGACGATGCGAGCAAGTCATCGAATTGCTTCGGCAAGACTTTACGAGACTATTAGCTTGGATGCGTTTAGCGTTTTTCGCATTCTATAGGATTTGAACTATATGCATTTGCCATATGCAATTATATATAATTTATTTATTATATATTTATGTATTGTTATATTTATGATTATATATCTTAAATTGTTCTTCTCTTTCCGAGAGGAACCTTATACTGTGAAGATTTAAATAATCTTTATACTATAAATGGACATGTCGTATCACATAGGATATAAAAGATATAAAAGTCTTATGTTTTTTTACGAGCAGAAAATTAAAAACATTTTTCATTATATATTAGAAAAATAAAATTTTATGATCTTTTTATATAATTACATAACATAAATCATTTTTTTTTACATAAACATAAAATATACAGGTTCTCAGACCTACCGTATAAACCGTTAGACTTCTGAGATCATTTTGAAACGAAAATTCTAATGCCAAAGTGTCGAGGCTATTACAGTTTTTGAACGGAAAAAGTTTAAAGTTGGCCAATTAGCTTGTCAAAGTTTCGTGCGCTCAGGGACATCGCATGTCGAAAGGGCAGAATGATCTCAGAAATCTACCATTAATGATTTATACGGTAAGTCTGGGGACACTCTATATGAACTTAAACTTGATGGTACATCAAGTTTACTTTATACATTTATTATTTCAAATTTTTATAACTTCAAAAGCTAAAAAAATTGACATTCCAAATTTCCAACATCCTTATTTTTTCCGCTAAGTGATTTAACTGATTATTGTTATATAATAATCCTTTTTTTTTCGATCTCGAAGAAGGTCGAAAGGGGAATTCCATTTTTGTCGCGATGCATGGCCTCACATGGCGTGAAATTAACCGACTCTGAGTGCGCGGCCGATGCGTGTACGGTGCACGTGTGCACGTACACGCGGGGGCCATGCCAGCACCAGGGTATTACCGGCGTATGCCGGCTCGGCCACGGTCATCTCGGGACCTTCTTGCGCAGCCACTCACACGCACGGTCCGCGATACGCGTACGTTCACGAGGCGGATTACGCAACGGCGATGCAATTGCGAGCGTCGCGCGTAGACTGCAACGCAACGGCGCGGCGACTGGCGAGTTCCAATATCCAACCGACCACTCTCTCGCCTCTTCCCCGCACAACCTTTAATAGATCTCTCGCCATTCATAAACGCGGGAATAATCCGGACAAAATTTCGCAATTGTTGAAGTATCGCGTTCCGCGCGATGCGACGTTATTTTCGTAACTTATTTTACTTATTTATATCTGACGGAAGCAAGCAGCCACGATGAATAAGACGATAAATCGCTGGTTGAATTCTCGAGTATAACTACGATGCCATCATTTTTCAAAAGCGATAACGACAGAACAATCTGTTCTCGTATCGCTCTCGCGCAGGCGTGATGTACGTTAAAAACAGTTATCTCGAACGATACTTATATCGGAAAAATATGAATTGATACATAACTTGCTTCAGAGGAAGCGGCTAATTTATCGACCACGATTTGGCCGATTGCATACGATGAATACGAGAAACGCACGGGAGATATGGTTCTTATCACGCGGTGAATTCATTTGCAAAATTGGGTTTTTTCCCTCGAACAATTCCGAAAGCGCTGGAAACGCTGACGATAAAAAGTAAAAGTGTTACAAACACGCCGCATCGACGAGACGATCCATCGAGTGGAGTGATGTCGAGCGTAGAGGAATATAACGGCGCGCAATCATGCAGCAAACTTGAAATGCGATTATCGATTATTGACGTGTACTTATCAGAGAGCAACCGAGCTCTTGACTCCCATCGGCGCGGCTCCCACCGCGAGGTCTCTCGCGAAAACGACCATGGCGAAATGCCGTTGCTTGTCGCTTATGTAATTCGGAGCGTAGTATCGCTCTCGCGATTTAACGACGTTGATACCAACGCGCCGTTCGGTATTAGTTCTTTTAACTCGATGATCGATTAACGGCGACGCGAACGTAATCCGCCAGATTTAACAGCTTCTCGTTAAACATCTGTGTCGATTTAGATTTCTAAATACAATTTAGTTACAAATTGTATCTAAATTGTGACCTCCTAGTAGATTAATTTCTCTCCTATACACCCCAAAAAAAATATTTTATGCTTAAAGTGATTTTTCCTATAATCTCATATTATAAGCTTACTGTTTTATAGCAAACATATTTCTGTTTCAATAAAATATAAAACTTCTTTCTCTCTTAAATATTCTTGTTTATATTATTTTTCTCTTGATTTCAGAAGATTTCTTTTGAGGTCAGTATATAAGAATAAAATCCTGTAAGATTTAGAGGATAGAGGATTCCACGTATATCAAAATTATTTTTTTTTGGTGTAAGATTCCGAGTAAAGACTGTTTTCTTCCCGTATATTATTTTAAGCAAAAAGAAAATTAACATATAAAAAAATTATTTTGAATAAAATGAAACTGGTAATTTGGGGACTTTACTAATAGCGACGCTAATACGAAGCTAATAAAAGTTATTACTTTGATGATAATGACGCTGAGTATTTTCGTTATGCAGCACTTAACGAGGTATGAAGTAGGAGTGATGTGTCGCGCGACAGCTAAAAAGGAAAGTTACCATTGGCATCTATGGATGTGTCACTTGACTCGCGCTAATAATCGATCGGTTGCCGATCGACCTTCGAACGTTGAAATATTGCGCACAACGTACCTGCGGCAGTCCAATGCGTCCAAGGTCCCACGATTAGTGGGTCACAATGTACAATACGTCGTTTAGTCGAAGGATTATTTGCAACACAATTAAACGCGACGGATCTAATTAACTAGTGCAAAATTAACGAAATTCGTATTCGATGGTAATGGAATCGAAAAACGCGCAAAAACAGAGCTCTGTTAAACATGAAAATAAATTTAGCAGCGCAAGTCACTGATGTCTACGTTAAATATTTATTTTTTGACCTGACGATTCCAAGATATAAACGCTTGACTTACTCGTCTATCGATATCTAATATGTAAGTATAATACAAGAAATAATAAAAACCAATAAAGAATAAAAGAAATATACATTACTTAAAAATATATTAGTAGTGTAAAAGATTTGCAATATTTGTCAAATAATGTTGAAAAAAAAAACTTTAACAAAATCGATCAACAAAAATTGCCATCAGGGGCTTCAGCATATTGTTTTATTAGAGAAAAATTTTTATTTTCCTTTTCAGGGAACTTTTCAGCTTTCTAACTTTGTTTAACACAAAGCTTGATGTAAAAATGATAAACGTTTTGCACCAATGTAATAAAAAAGTTTAAAACTCTTTCGATCACTTCAACTAAACCTCGAAACTTTTCAGAGTCCCAACCCTCGACCAGAATTTGTATTAAGATATAGCTTGCAAATGAGGTGAAAAGAAATAGAACGATATTTTCCTGTTAAGAAATATGAATGTAAAAAGAAACTTTTCGTTCGCGCAATCGAAAGCAGATACGATTTTCAACTTCACTTCTTCGAACGATAACGAATCCAGAATTGATTAACGAATTCTTATTGAAAGGTACTCCGGCGTTCTCTTGACCGGGATTGACTGTTATCAACACGATAAAATCCGATTTATTTCGCACGAGAAACTAGATTAAACTACTATAGTTTATCGTATCTTTGTGTTCGCATGGCTTCTAATTCGTAACGATTCGTACGACGATATAAGTTATATCGCAACGTGTCAAATCGATCGCAATTATTCATTTAATATCGTTCATCGAAGTACGAGTACTTTTTAAAAATGCTCAAAACGTCATCTATTTTCAGTATATGCAAATTTAATCATCTCATACTTTGCTCCAATTTGCTTTAGATCTATGCATATCGTGTATCAATTGCAAATTTAGCACATAAAAGATTGTTGCAAATATAATTTGCAATATAAATTATAAATTATATTTACATCAAAATATATCACGAGTTATATAATTAATTGTTTATAACGTTATTTATGATTATTGGCCATTGAATTAACATCGACACAGCTGTCGTTATTAAAATTGATACAACGGTAACCGAAATTAGTGTAACAGTAAATCTGTTACGCAGATCGAGAGCGCGTTAAAGTGTGAAAAATGGAGCATATAGGTAATTATTATACATATATAAAGCAATAAGATAATTATTCATGTCTTCGTAACGAATAGACGAATAATGTGCGAAAACACGTATATTTAATTAAATAGGAAAAAAGATTTCAATTGATACGCTGTATTATTAATGATGAGACGGATCGAGCATTCGTGTTCTCGCATGAACAACCTTGAGCTGACGCACGCTTGCAGTCGTCCTGACGATTATTTGACGCAACGGCATAAGCGTCGTCGACGTAACAACAGCATAATTTACGATGTTACACTATAGTACGGCGTATCGTGTCCCCTCTCCTCGATCGCGCTCGTCGCGCGATGTGGATCGGCGTCCTTGAATTTTTCCTTCCGGTCGTGTCACAAATTTTGACAGTAGGAAATAAGCTTCTGACGTGCGATGCGTCTATTGTTCAGCGCCCACGAAAGGAAATTATGTCATTAGTTATGTATTTCAATAATATTGTGGTAAGTACCGCAAGCATGTCCTCATAAAGCCAATTGATTTCTTATTAGCCCCATCATATATACGCGAAGTATATTAAATTCAGGACATATAATTGTTCATAAGAGAAAGAGAGAGGAAAAAGGACTAACATTGATTTTAATCACAGTTGAAAAGAGATCTATATTCATATATTTCATATATTCGCGATTTTTCTAAATATATTACGACAATGTGTATAATGTTTCTTACGTTATTTCATGATGTCTCAACAAATTTAATCCGACCGAATATAAAGTGAACGCTAAAAAATTTGTGCATTCGTCACAGCTCGTTATGCAAGATAATACGGACATCATCTAATTCACGGTAATGCTGCGAAGTGTCATTTTATGTCTGAAAATGTGCTGCAAAAGGCAAGACTCTTTTCGATCCAGTGGAATAGTACTGGCAGCAGCCAGCCTGCAATGTGTGCAATAAAGCGCAGAGCGATAAAAGCGGTGGCGGCTAGATAGTGGTGGAATAGTACCGGTAACGATTAGCCTGCCTCGCAATCGGACGCGGTATCTTAATTCAGCGTGACGTCACTTATTACGAATTTTCTTACGATGGCACGTTTTCACGCGACATTTTCCGCAATTATTCGTTGTCCATTACACAATTTCTATATAAAAGATGCTCGTAAACGGTTTCATATAAATCCGGATTTTAACGATGCTCTTAAATCGAAATTAATTCCCTTCCGAACACCCTTAATGTTTACGACACGACTTAATGTTTACACGGTTGAAATCACAAAGATAGTAAAATTTTTTTTCTTCGAGGCATTTATAATGGTTTACGTTTTTATATGTATTATATTATTTACACTTGTAAGCGAATATTGCAGAATGAAAAATATAGTGGCTATACGGTAGCTAATCTTCTTTTCAACACGATAAAAATACTTTTTAATGATTGTCCCAGTATTTTTACTCGACTAATTTTGGATACAAGGTCACACGTTATTAGAAATAAAATGATAGATAACAGCACTATTGTTACGTCAGAAAATAATAATTCTTTATTGCAAAAAGAGACTTTGAGAGAGTTTGCTGGCACATATTAATGTGCATGAACCATATGACATTATGAAGAAAATGACTAGATTCATACTGATAAATAAGATTCGGTAAATCATTTATCTAATAAATAACCCAACCTTTCACATGCTTCATGTAAATAAAATTAATAATGAATCAAATTAATTTGATGCATCAATTATTACGGGAAGACTTGAAACTCAATGAATCTGCCATCGTGTCGCATAAACAAATTTATTTTTATCAAGCGTTGAATCGATTATCGAGGCGCACCTCTAAAAATATCGGTAGCGAAAAACATATGGCAAGCCAGACGTACTTGCGATTGGTCAATCGAACATATTGTCGTGGCGAAAGAAGAAGAGGAAGAAGAAGAAGATGGTAAAGAGAAAGAAGAAGTAGAAGGCGGGCGTTTAGAATGAACTACAGCCAAAAGCAGCGGTGTGGCAATTCTTTAACGCTCTACCAGCTCGGCTGCTCCGCTGTAACCGTTTTAATTTAAGACCACCCCTTCAAATGTCACGAATACGCATTCCGTTCCGCGCTGCCTCGCTGCGAGATTGAAAACATCGCTTTCATGTAGACACCCACTGTTGTCTGATGATTGTGTGCCGATGTTCCTCGTATCCGACGGTTTCCGTTCTGTTCCTCGTCAAACGCATCGCGCGCTAACAAAAGCCAGATTTCGCTAATTTGTTTTCGACCACGATCTCGCAGATCTCTCTACGCGAAAACACGGTCTACATTCCACGGTCAGAAATGTCTCATAAAATTCTCGACGAGACACAACGTGCTTCTTTCTTTTATTCGATTATGGGATTTAATAATCAATTTTACCGCAATACATTAGGTCGGAGTACAAAAAAATGTAATTAATAATTACGACGTTAACGAGGCGAGCTCGTTAACACGCCGAAGCGTGCTTGAGGCATCCATCGATGATTGTAAAAAACATTTCATTTTTTTGCAAAAGCGCAATAAACACGGATGAACGAACGAGCGAGAAAAGAAGCAATAAAAGAGGCAAGTACATTTGTTGTGCTGAATTAAATGGGACACGTATAACGTCAAACGAGAAGTACCCGAAACAACGCCGCTACCACTTCTGGGCATTTTAATAGGCTTAAGGAGAGACTCCAGAAATCTCCGAGCTTGAGCGGGAAACGCGTCTGGCGAAATTCGTGCCAATCCGTTTTAATCGTGTTTACGAGCGTGTTCTCTCTCCCTTTCGCTCATGACTCTTCTCGCTCCCTTATCGTGCCTTCACGCGCGAAGCAGAGGTGCAATTTCCAGTTACGAGCGAATGCGACTGACGAGAACTCCTCGAGGACTACGCTAACCTTGTTGCCGCTACCCGACGGCGTAAAATATAACTGCGCCGAGCGAATTAGAGCGAATATATTTTTCTTTTTTTTTTTCTTTAGGGTACGCTTCGTGACCGCCGTCACTTCTGCGAAAGTTGATGGGCCGGCAGAATGGCGATGCGCACGACGGCCGAAGTAACTTGCTTAGAAAGTCCATTCGCGACCGCAACGACGTATGCAATAATGAAATACAGTCGACGACAATAAATGTAGAAAGAAATTGTTTCAAGTGACATCGGACGTCCGTAAATGGGGCAGTGATATAAAATAGGATGGAAACCGAGATACCGAAATAGAACTGGACGAAAAAAAAAAAACATGATAGCTTTGAAAAATCGCACTTGAGACGGATCCATGCATTATTTATGTTTACGAGATTGTAAAATGCGTATCTCGTGTGTCCACTCTTTCCCCTATCTTTGACCGATAGATAATGCCGTTTCACTCGCCTCGCCTGATTAATTCGCCGTGCAGATTGATAACGGTCGCGGCCCGCTATCTTTAGAACTTTGAACAACGCCAAAAACCGTTCTCGATCCAAAACATCACGATCGATCCGGCGTCGCGCGACGGCCCCTGCTGCTGTCTGTCGCGTTTCCGCGCGTTCTCTCGAAGTCGTAATAATGACGAAACGCGCCGTGCCACGTCGACCCACATTTATAAATAGAGAGGTCTCATCTCCGACGAGGCGAAGGTGCGCGCCGTGTGTCATCCCAGGAATATCACGGCCGACCGAGTGACCGGCTGTGCCAGCGTGAATGAGACTCCGTTGCACGCGTGCATGCGTGCCGTGTGTGCATACACGGCATACAATGCAAAATTCGCTCGATGTATGTAAAATAAGAATATCTCTTTTCTGGCTACAATTGCACAGTTAATCTAATAATTATTCATATCTGACTAAAATGAAATTTACACACAGAAGTCACACGTTTCTATTCATCTAGATTGGATAAATTCCGTTTCGCGTGAGCAAACAGCCGCGATTCGCCGTGTAAATCTGGATCTGGACGCGCGCGCGCGAAATCCGTAGCGTGAACCCCGTGAAAAATCGGACTAGATATATATAGTGCAAAAACAATTCCGTAACGGAATGCGTAACGGATGCTTTTGTTGTCTTTGGCTGTACCACGTCGATTACATAATGGACACACGGCGAAAGAGATAGAGCTCATGATCATGGGCCACGCGATGACCGAAGGAAAACCGATGTCGCGAAGAAATATTAATTATTATTTCAAATATCGCGGAGAATATCGAGTAGCCTCACATTTCATAGAAATAATAAAATATGATGATCTAAATTCAATATTTTTATTACAGATTTGACATTGGGCTTTGCTTGTTCAGCAATTGGACACGTACAAAATTGAATCAAGTTTTGCGCAAAAATATCTGTCACATTTACCCTCATTCTCTCATATTTAATACACCCATAACCCACGAATGACGAAATAAAGAATGATAAATCCCTAATCATTTCTGGGTTGCGTCGCGCGACATGCGGACTCGCGCAGATCGCGAGCCTGCGATCGTTCAAGAGGACATTAGAGAGAAAATCTTACGATTTCCTTCGTAATAAAAGCTCACGCGTGCCAGCGGCACTTTGCGCGCGGCGATGCTGGCGCGAGGAACGCCGCTATGATGATTTATCATCGCGCCGCGGGGACATTAGGGATCCTCTTGGCGATATAGCTGAAATTTAAATCAACGTGGTGTGTCGTAACGGCCGCGAGACTCGCGAGCATCCACGATAGATTGGGGAAGAACGACCTCGCCGTATTATTAGAGGTATTATTATATATCTGCATTACGTGACGATGTGTACGCGTGTCTCTTCGACGCTGCGGCGTCGCTTCGTTCCAATCGCGTGCGCTGTAAACCTTCGAAGTCATTGCCAGTGAACGAGGCACTAGGTCTCGCAAACGTGTTTTAGAGATTTGTAGTGCAGAAAGAATTCCCTGAGCGAAACGCTCGTAGAGACAATAAAGATAAAAAAAATAAATAAAGGAAAAAATGTTAGATATACCTCTTTGAAAGGGGTAATATATCTCTAATGTTTATTTCATGTTACCGTTTAATGGATCACTCAACGGACGAATAATTTGAAAAATAAAGATTTCTAATAGATCGTGACTGTTTTATTTTGAGTAATTTTATCTGATACTTTTCATACAAATGACGAAAGTAATATTGTAGTGCCGAGGCAAGACATAAAATATTAAACGTTGAGATATTAAATGGCACGTTATAATACTGTGTGTATACGATGTTTTTCTCAGCTTTGGATTTTTATAGTTTTCCATGATATTAAATTTTTGCAATAATAAAGATGGGTCGAGGGAAAATTATAGCCGTATAAGTTGAACATTGTGAAATATTCATATCTTGTATTAATGCGAGAAACGTCAATTACGAACTTTAATCTTAATTCGTCAATCTACATTCAGATAGAGAAAGATTATGCATAGAAAGAAAGAATTGAATAATTGATTTCAGCGAATACGAATTTTCGATTTAATTCACGAGTGAAATGAATTTCACGCTGAAATACAAGTTGCTTCTACTCCCGGTCTACTGTTGCCATCGCGATTATACATAAGCAACGTTGTTTTTACCTCGCACGCGTTTTTCTGCATTATGCGTGTCAGATAGGTCATCGATTGTCTGCCGCTCTGTTAACTTTATGCGTCACAGGCTTAACGTAGAAGTGAAAAATACCATCTGGAAGTCAGCCAGTGAAACTATTTCCAGAGAGCAAGTGGCATAAATAGCGTTGTTGTGGCGAACGGATGCTCGTAGTGGCCCTCGTGCAAAGTGAGGAATTATAATCAGCGAGGTACCAACGCGATAGTAACTGGTAGAAAAAAATGCCGCGGCATATGTGATTGAGAATGTGACTTTCGACGAGGAATAATGCACGAGTAGTGATGCAAAATCGTTGCAATTGTAATTTACATAACAACGTTGACTAATTTAATAATATATTGCATTTCAAGCTAAATTAAAATTAAAATTTTAAATTTAACTTCTTAATTGAAATTAAAATGTTACAGTGCTTATATAATCCATTTAATAGACCTGTGGAGCTTGATTATATAAATTTAAATACATAATTAATAAATTTCTAATTTTAACAAATTAATGAATTAAGGGGGCATATACACCTAGCCGGGTAAAAGAAGTCGATTTTTTTTTATTGGATTTTCTTAAAGTTTGATGTCTTAAGAATGTCTGGTTAAAATTTCAAGTAAAAATTCCAAGAAATGACGGAGTTATAGCAATTAGGTTCATTTGTTTGGACGGGTACCTAACCGTCGGGTCACACGCAGTAAGCAGCAGCAAAACACGCCTATCAGGTAACAAAACTGGACCGTCCCTTCGGACCTATGATGTTTTCGGATTGTTCGGGTCTATTATCTCGAACTTATATTATGGACTTGGAATTGATGATTCTATGTAAGTTGAAAAATTTCGCGATTTATTCATTGATCAATTTTCAAACGC
>VBVR01000822.1:0-40017 GCA_011638315.1 Tetramorium parvispinum | reverse complement strand
ATATAATAGAACTCAATACTTTATAACTTATAATAACCAGAATTTCTATTATAATAATCAGAATATTTGATCAATCCTACAAGATTTTTCTGATTCGTTGGTTTTTAACCAGAATTTTTTTTTCAGTGTAATGATAACTACATCAAAGACATTACATAATTTATGAGAAAATAATCAAAATAACACTGATGTTTATTTTTTCACAGTAAATAATTTGATTATACATAACTAAGCGAAATCTTGAGTTATAAATAACTGCAATAAATTATTATTTCTACTTTAGAACACCCGGTATAATCTCATCGTGTTTCCGTTGTAACCAGTTTCTGCGTCGTCGAGCCAATCTTGCCAAGGGTGCGTAGCTCCTATAGCGTTCTCCCTGTTACGCCCCACCCTCCCGTTGGCCCTCGAGGGGATCGAAATTAAAATGACAATGAGGGCAGATCCGAAGGGTGGTTAAAAATGCGTACCCTTGCCATCGTCCAATCAGCAACGAATCCCACGACGCCATCGCGAACCTTTCCCCTTCTGCCTCTTTTTTTTTTCTTCTTGCGGCCCTTCGCGTCCGGAGAAATGCCACGAAATGAAAATGCTTAAAGCGCGATGATCCTTCAGCGAAATCTCCAACCCCTTCCGCCTCCATTGCTCGCAATCCCTTGGAAAAGTTTTCAAGTAATCGGTCGAAACCGAAGAGTGATTTCTACTCGGTTCAACAGTGGCGATTGTTATCATTGAAAATAATAAAAATAATATTCTTCCAATGTGCGAAATGAAACGCTTCCATAAAACCGATTAACGTTTATTATTTAATCTTCGCTCGCAGCCTATTATATTGCACGGAATGGATTCCAATAACTACTATTACTTGTTTTCGTAATATGTTAAACTAAGTTTACTTATTCGTCACTTGAAGGATATTTGTTATTTCTAGCGGAATACTTCATTTAGAGATGAATTAATTTTATATGTAACATTTTTTAAATTTTATTTCACTGTTTTTTTTTTTAATTACAGATATTTGTACGTAATGAAATATATGTAAAAATTTTTAATCGTTAAAATGTGCGAGAAGAGATGCGGCGAAAAAATGGATAATCGTGCTCGAAAATGTACGCAAATATTTTTCAATCGTACAATGAAAGCAGAAGGCGTAACGACGTGCGTTCGGCGAATAACTATTGGTTTCTCACCTAGCGTATTTGGATATTTTCGTGAATATAAAAATGCAATTCGTTCGTATTTACGTGAAATATTGCTTCGCGCGGAATTTTACATCTTAGTTTTGTTTTTCGAATATTTCGAATGATATTTCATTACTATACAATTTTTTAATTGCACATTTATCGGGTTATTTTGTTCGAACTTGTTTTAAGGACATTGTCTCAAGATCAGGATCAGTGTATCCACATTTATAGAATTGTACTTTTCGTTTATTTTATTTATTAATTGTACTTTTGTATTATTAAATTAATGCTCATGAATAAATAATTCCTAATCTATTTAATTATTAGATTTCTATTAAATTAGATTAATTCATAGTCTATTTAATCATGAAATGTCTACTAAATTAGCATATACATATATGTATATGTAAAATATCTATTGCGATACACGATGTTGCGCTGCCGCCAGTTTCTCTTTCATTCTCTCTTTCCGCCATTGCGCCGGTCGGCAGGACCGCGGCACGGCGGAAGATGCAGGCGTAAGAAAAAAAGAAGCGAGTTGACGGAAGAGAGGATGTGGGGAGGGCGATGCAGGACCAAGGAACGAAAACGATATCCCGTCGGCACGTGCACGCGGTTAAAAAGGTTCACGAGGTTTCGCCGCGTCGGCCGCGGCACGGCCTGGTAAAAGCGGAACCGGCTGTCGTGATACGGATCTGACCAATCATAAAGGCCGCACATACACGCGCATAATGGCCACTTATTCATCCAGGGTCGTGCAGCGGAACAAAGGCGGAAATTAGTCAGGTTCGTTATGCTTATTAATTGACTGACATTTCCGTCATATTATTGTACGGCGAATCGGAAACTGCTCCGCTCTCGGCGGAGGCCCTCGAGAGACGGGCCCCGCTTCTGTACGCGCGCGGAGCTATTGCTACAGGACGAAGGTTTCGTTGAATGGACAAAGTCAACGATCTGAAGAAACGTGCCGACGTGCTTCCGTGGATAGCTTCCGCAGTCAGATTCAAAACTGAGATTATAAGATTACTGTGCAATAAAAACTAATTGTAAGTAACTAAATAACTAGGGTTGCATAATGTGCGATAATTATGTTGAAAAATCGCTTTCCATCAAATTGATTCTCTTTAAATTATTTATTGTATTTTGATTTATAAGCAACACAATTTCAATATAAAAATGAGAAGATAAAGAAAAATGATCTTATTTCGTTCGGTAACTCATCATCAAAGTTTCAACGGAAAGACGTTTGAATGGACCAATTTTAATATTTCTGCATTCTGAAAAATTTAATCAGGAATAAAAAATGATATAACGTTCGAAATAGAGGCAAAAAAGTTTGATAAAGCTTTCAGGGAGAAAGCTTTGATGATATTTCGAGATTTTTTTAAGATAAGTTTAGCATAGGCGATTCATTATGCGATATTCTACGATAATTATATATATAGGTAGATATTAATTATTGATTAATGTAGCACGTCTATTAGCGATAGCACGGTTGGAGAAAAATGATACGAGCGGAATAGATAAAAGAAAATGGAGCGCAGACGAAATGCAAGATGCGACTCGAGTGAATCGCAGAAAAATTGCACATAAATGAGAAGTTTTTCATATAACGCATGTTAACGTATAAAAGGCACAAAAAGATATGACGTTACGGTATCTATGCGCGCTCAAAGAGAAAGCATTCGTGTACGAAAATCCCTTTTTCGTACGCGTGGTGAACCACGCGTTATCATGTTACGTCTAAATATCCTTTATTCATATCGTTAACCAACGTGCAAAAAATATCTCAAATGTACATCCAATTTTTTTCTTATTATTTTTAATGAGATATTATTTAAATGAAAGGAAGATGATTGCAAATTATAGGCTTCTTCGTCGCATACGCGACATACATAATTTCCTTGCACAGCGCGCGTTGTCATTTTTAAAAACTACTATCTTCCGACACACGATATCTCGTTATCTGGTCCCTGTGAATATGGAGAAGAATCGAAAAATGTTGGTATGATATATGAAGGGATAAAGCAATTACGTGGATTCACTAATAACGATGCCTGTAGTATGCTGTTCTCCCTCTCCGCTGGTCCATTCTCGTTAAATATAAACGGGTCGAAACAATGATTTCCCGTTATGTTCTAACAACTATAAAACTGCATTTCTCATGTTGTAAGCGTATTTAAATATTTTTTTCTATTACCTTTCTCTCTTGCTCTCAAAGGGTTTAAAATCGCATATGCAAAATTATATCGTGCAATTATATCGTATCTTTAAAAAAAAAAGGAAAATTCCTATTTTTACACGTGCAATAATTTGTACGTTTCAAACGTCAGAAAGCTCTGTGTACGCGCGATATTCTATTCGCGTATTCATTTTATGCACCCTTCGCGAGAAATTGGTAGAAAATGGCGACCGGTCGATCCTGAAAAGGGTGAAGGGCTCGTGTAATGGAGCTTGGGGATTTCTTAATGATGCTGTCGTTGCTGACGCCGGGCTCAGGCTATGTTTATCCTCCGCTAAGGGACGACACATGCGAAAAGGGAGGGGGCGTATCGGTCCCGACGTGCAGCTGTGCCCCATATCATGCACCTATAGCCTTGTGGGAGGGTGGTAAGCTATATATCTGTGAGGGAATAATGCCACGGGGGTGCCGGAACGGTTTCATTACACGGCTTCCCGAGGGATAATATCCCGGGATATCTCTCCGTGGTCGACCCCACGGGGGTGAAATTCCGTGCCATCAACCCACCTCGCATGAGAGATGAACCCTCTGTACGGCGACCCCTTGGTGGAGGAGCATCAGTCTGAGCAACCCCTTTGGAGGCAGAGCGCGTTCGGGGCGAGTAAGGGTGGAAATTGCAGCAGCCGACCACACTGGGGCAAGGGATCGCCATGCGGCGACAGAAAATGGCCGATGGCCTCGTGGCGATTGCAAATACGGAGGCGCTATTTTAATAACGGTACAGTGAGAGCGAGTTACACACCGTTTCTGGCATGTCTATTCTCTCTCGAAACTATAGAAAGAGCGATATGCAGCGAACTCAGTAACACAACGGGCGCTATTATTCACGTTTCCAGCTTTATTCTCTTTTGTTCCTAGATATGAGATTTTTAAAGTTGAAGGAATACACTCAATAGTTTTTATTTTTAGATGGATTATAGGATTATATCTTTATTTGATAAAAATATCGGAAGACATCTTACTAAGATAATCGCAAGTTGACGTATCATGGAACGTACTTTTCTTTTCTTTTTTTTTTTTTTTAAGTCGGCATCCTTTGAAGCTGTCCATACTCATATTGCCTACCTCGATGCCATTATGTCACGATCATGCTCGCGCGCGTTGCGATTAGTGTTTAATGCGCACAATGTATAGGAAAGGGTCCTTTTCCCGTATCAGATGCGAGGCGGGCCTCAGACCAGTTATTAGCCGCTGACAGGCCCGTATAATCCGACTGCTTCTTGTAATGTACAGAACTAAAAATATAATGCCTATTAGCGAGGATCTTTTCAACGCGGCCCGTGTTGCCCTCGGAATTTTTTCTTTGCCTTTATTTCTTTTTTCCTCGCATCGGCCGCGCGTTGGCCGCGCGTTGGTTGGCATAGTAATTTTTATTTCTCTCTTTCCGCGAGTTTTACGTCTAAATCTCGTGTCGGTTTCTAATTGATGGTAAAATATATAGGTAAAAAGATAATTTTTTTCTTTATACATTACAGCATCAAAAAATCCGAATAAATCATTTATCATAAAAGGACAAAAAGATATTAACTAAATTGATAATTGATAACGTAATAAATTATTGATTTAGTCAATGTACAAATTATACAAAGTATAACTTGTTTATATATATATATTTTTTGCATATTTATTTATGCATTTATTTCGGCAGTTTTTAATCGTACCAAGTAATTTTAAATCGCATTTTTCTGTTTCAGAGAAAATGTGCCGAGAAGAGAGCAGTGGAATGGACACAGGTGAGTCTAACAGAGAGAAAGATATTTTCCTTCTATTAGTTTCGTCGTCAGTACAATCCACCGATCGATCAAAAATGTCGCCTGTTCGAAATTCAGCTGTTTCACCTGTTACGTTTAAAACACGGTCGGATAGGATAACACGTTTGTTAATGAAAATGTTGCCGAGTTGGTTGAAAGAGAGAGATTTCCGTCCGTTTTACGTGGTTTAGCGAATACATTGTATCCTCGGACACGAAACGAAACGTTGCGCGAGCGTTCCAGGTGTCTGCCCCTATTGTAATTGGCGATACTCGAAAAGCACAAAGCGAATATGATGTAACATAATTCGAACAGTTCAAGCGTGAAGACCCGCCGCAGTTATTATATTTAATACAGCATCCCGATTTGCTAGCATCTGCCTGCGGCGCGCTTCTTTATCATGAACGAGAGGGATACTCTCAAGAATTTAACGTGTAACGACGTGATGAATTTGTGCAATCAAATTTTGCTCTTGATAGATCTTATGCTTCTGAAGAAATGTTGCTAACATTAATATTTTACGGAATTTTAAACTAATTTTTAATCTGATTTTAATCAATAAAAATTCTTTGTGCTTTGCAGGGAATATATTTTTTCTTATGGGAATAAATATTCTATATATTTGTACAACATTAAAAATTCGAGGACAGTTTCCCTGACCATTTAACGAGAGGCATGAACGGATAAATTTGTAATAATTCATTTCGTAACAAAAATGAAGAAAAAGACATCCGATTGTTCACTTTAACTAGCAGTAAACAGTTAACGAATGTCGACAACATAATAGATTGTAAAAGTGAATTTAGCAGGTGCATCGCAATGCAGACTATAGCTTTCGGTTCGTTAGTGATCGCGAGACCGCACGCGGATTTGCTCCGGTGAAAATTACTGCGCATTCTGGCATAATCAACTCATATATTATTTGTAAATTACGGTTAATGATTATCATTATCTTCGATTTGAATGTAACTAATGTTACATTTGCAACACTAATACGCGCTGTCCATTATTCATGAGCTCTCGAAATAATATCAGCGTGCCCGCACATCTCAACGTGATCGAGTGCATCGAACTGATATATAATTCATATAACGAAATCATTTACTCTTTGATTAGCGCAATTTTGTCGCGCTCGAACTTTTTTTCGCCAGCTACATGACGCGTTTTTCGAGAGTGCGAAAAATACACGGGAAATCCACCGTTACATTTCAGTCGCGTCGCGAAGAAAGTTAGAGAGAAAATTTAATCCGATTTTATGCGGAAGGCGTAGGTTATTTTCCCGGCGTTGGCATTCGCAGTTGCGACGAGTATCTCGATGTTGTCGAGCTTTTTAGCTAGCGTTGAAGCGCGCGACGGAATACATTTCCGCGCCATTTCTGTCCATTACTGAAAACTCTAAAAAATCATCGACGCGACCTATCGGCGGTAATATTACCGACCATGTGGCGGCGGCGGCCACGGCGGCCGCCACCTTCGTCATCGTCGTCCTCGTTGTTGTCGTTTGCGACTTCATATTCCACCCCCACGTGTCGGGGGGAGGTGGGTTGCGCGGCAGTGCGGTAGGGTGGGTAATGTCGGGAAATGCAGCTAACGAAGTTTACGAAGACACTTAACGGAATTACGCCCTCGCTCGCAATGGTCCCCGACATCGCCCTCCGCCTGACGTCCACCCCCGCGCGCGCCATCCGTCCAAGCCATCCGCCCCAAGCGTCCCTTTACACTTTTCCGGCGGCAGGAAGGTCGCGTTAATTACCGACGGAGGCAAGAAGCCGGAGAAACGGTGGCAAGATATTTCGTCCTCGACGCTGAGCGTCGATGGTTAGGAAAGTCGGCTACGGGCGACGAAGGACGGCGAGGGGATGCCGGCGGGGGAGAGGGGACGGCCGGAAGTGGGAGCGGGTCGGGAAGGGGTCGGTTTGCGCTGAAGAAGGGTGTTATTGACATGGTGGGTGTCGCGTCGTCGGCCATCTTGGGCCGCCGCGGTCTCCCCGCCGCCGTCACCTCCACCTCTTCGTTTTCCTCTTCCTCCCACCGCTGCCGCCCACCCTCTTCGTCGCATTCGCTCTACTCCCCATCGCATCCGAAGGACATCCTTGTGTTCCCTTGTACCGAGTGACATTCGGGCTGCGTGCCCAGCCTAACCTGCCCGGCGGACGCCCTGGGCCACCCTTTTCGACCAACCCCGGCAACGAGCTGCGAGGGTCCCGGGGGCTGCTTGTCGTCATGGCGACCGAACCCTCGCCCAACCCCCTCAACCAAACGCCGATTCCCTATCCCTCGGCACTTCTCTACCCTCTTCCGCCACCCTTCCTCGTCGCGCGCATCGTTCACGCTGCCGTCCTCGTCGCCAAAGAGAGTCTTTCGATATCCTACGCCTCTCTTTGATACAGCCCTCTTCTTTTTCTCCTCGTGCTCCTTTTGTCTCCTCGTTTTTTTTTCGCTTCTCCTTCACCATTTCTTCATCCTCTTTGTTGGATAGCTAAATGCCAATCTTCATTTTTTGGAATTTGTCTTCTCCTTTGTTTTCTTCCATCACAGTTCATTCTTGTCGACATCTTTTTCTTCTTGAGTATTTTCAAATTTTTCATAGTGTCTTTGTAGTATTTAATGATAAACATGAATTCGTAAATATCAAACCAAATAATATTTTTCAACCATAAAAGTTACATTTTTGCTTTCTATCATTTTTTTTTGTTACTTTTACAATTATAATTTTTGTTACTTTTAATATTTCTTAATTTTATGTTTCAATACAATATCATTTTTTTTTCATTCTTTCACTTTTCATTTCAATTCTCATTTTTCACTTTTGATTGTTTTAATAAATTTAATATATTTATATTCAAATGTAGATAGTTATAATCATTTATTTTTATTTGTAAAATTGCGCTTTTATGTTTCACATAATAAAGATACGAAATATAATCTCATTTATTATTCAAGATATCTAATATTTAAGATTATCGTATACTTATTGTTTAACTACGAAAGCTTTTGTGAATTCAGATTTGTAAATTTTAATTCTGTATATTGTTCTTTACATTTCGAATTGCCACAATTTTTCCGTACAACATTAATAGCGATAAAAATTCGGCATCCAATATTGATAGCCGATATAATTAATGGTTAACAACACTTCTCTATATTGATTAAAAAGAACATCGGCGTTTTGCTCAAAATGCGAGTTGCGGTTTCGGTGTTACGCGAAATTTAATGGCCTGCGCCGTAAAAAATGTCTGACGGTATTTGAAATTGGTTAGCTGGTGGCGGCGTTAATTCCGCTAATTATATCGAAGAGCCGATCTCGGGGAAACTCCGCATGATCTTCCTTTTGTCGGGGGACCCTTTATCAAACATTCTCGATGGCACAAAGTTGCGCACCCTCCCAACCCCACGGAATTGACGGATATTAGGAAGGACTTCGTCGCGGCTTTTGTCTCGTTTGGCCACAAAGTTTCACGAAGCACCACAATCCCGACCAATTAGCAACGATTTCCTAAAATCATGCCGTAACCGCGAGCTAATTGGCACTTGATATTCAACTCACTCCCTCGTCTGCCACGAGAAACACTTAAACCACAATCATCGATGATAAATGCCCCAATTAATTGTATGCCTTAATCAAGAGAGCCCTCAGCTCTCTCTCTCCCTTAAAAAGATTTTTTTATCCTTGTGTTTTGTGTATACTGCATTCTCCGTTTTTTCTTATCATCTTAGGAATGGCAGGCACGTTCAGTTAGGGCTGCAATCACTACAAGTCCTTTGTAGCGACTTAATTTCTATTTACATCGAAGCACAAATATAGTTCATTATACTGAAATTTTTACTTGTATCGAAATATCTCTCTTAAGAAAATCAATAAGGTCATTAATATGAGTAATGCAAAGAATATATTCAGAACACCATTGTCTACGGGATAGAATGTTTAGTATTCTATGCATTCGTAAAAGTACGTAAAAACAAATATTCGATATATTGAGAACAAAGTATCGACATTTCAGTGGCGTTGAAGTAGCTGAAAGACTCTCGGCTTCCGAGACGTGACAGAGCGTTGGAATAAACTCGGCGACTCGGCCGGACCGTGTTCGCCATGCCAGCTGCATTGCGGCAAAACAGAAGACGCCTGTCATCGGGGACGACGGATCCGCGGAAGACGCATCGGAATGCGATTCTACAAGCGCGCAACGTGTGCTCCATTCACGGGGGCCACGTCGCCAGCTACGGTTTTAAAATACGGGAAACGAATGCGGGGGTGATCGTGGAGTGACAACGATTCGATTAATTAATGCCGGTGGAAGCGTCGAGCTCGTATCCGCGTCGAGTTCGCGCGCGGCGACAGGACCGGAAGCGCGTGCCGAGCGCGTACAAAAAAAAAATAGGAAGAATCGCAGCCTTTATGTACGCGAATCAACTGTTTATTCAGCATATAGCGAAAACGAGAGAAAGAGGAGAAAGAGATGGAACGAGAGCGCGGCCGGGAGGGAACGCGGGGTAGGAGAGGCTGCGCGGGGGAGGGAATGCAACAGCAAGCGCGAGTGATCGACGTGAAACGAGTTCATTCATGCTTGGATGTTGTAATCCTGAATGGACGTAGAATGGATCGAAGCTGCGCGATTAGATTGAGTTGTGTGGGCTGACTTGATTTTTTTTTTTTTTTTTTTTTCATTTGAAAGGTACGCGCGCGGGTGATTTTTATGTGGAAGGATGACGTAAATTGAACTTCCGGCATGAGATTTGTCTCTCTGTGTATCTAGTTAAACGTAATCGCGCGGTTTTCGAGTACTTAATGACGCCGGCACGCGATTTTTGCGTTTCATACGTGTGCGATCCGCGACGAGAGGGGCCACAATTGAAAACGTCGAATTTAATATCCTCCAGTGAATTAGAATTAATTTTTACGATCGAATAGCCATCTAGTCCAGCGCCGTTTGACGTTTCGCGTTAAAATCACAGGCTCGTGGGCAAGGTTAAAAGGGCGCTTCTCTATCTCTCAAGGGTGCGATAACTTTCAGCGCCGACTGTATCGCTGGATGATGTATCCCCCGGGGGTTTTCTCCCCTTGGGTGTTGGGGTGTGTTTCGTTGCCTGGCAACGACACCCTCGAAGTCCGCGCTCTGATTGGCCCCGTCTCGCTTTTCCTGTCTTAGCCTCTCTTCTCACCCCGTCGCCAATCAGACCCCCCCTCCCCCTCGCCTGGTAGCAACCCCGTACCACCCGTTCTGTGCTCTCGCCGATGGAAACCGCCGTCGTCGGGGCGAAGTGCACACACACGGGGCGCTCGCCCGCGTGCGGAGAAAAAACGAAGAGGAGAAAAAAAAGAGGAGCACGCTGCAACGCGTCTACACGAGTACAGAAACGCGAGGTGGAATTAGGGGGTAGTTCGGCGCAATGGCGCAACGTCCATGCGTGAACATGAATATATGAAGCTGCGTAATATTATCTCGGCTAAAATAACACGAATCTTTTGTTACTCTCGTATTGTCGTACGAGAGGGATATGCCGAAGAGCACGGCTGCAAGTTTCCTTTATCGAGCCTGACTCTTTACGAGCGTTTAATTGCCCTCTAATAATGCACCTCTCCTCGGCCGTACGTTTCTTTTAATACTGAGCGGAGAAAGCCAGGAGTGTGTCTCTCCGGATAACTTCGGCGAAACTTGAAACTAGTTTCGCAGGATACCGGAATCTTATTTGCCGTAGATTCATCCGTTCTAAATCCGATTACGAGTAAACCGCCGTTTCGTTGGCTCTCTCGATGTCATTGAGAGTCATTTCTATTTTTACGGCTCCGTAAATTGTACGAAAGGATTAAGAGCGATTCCATTGGCTTCCCTTTCAATGCCTTCTTCGAGTAGCCGGCTTGTTGTCGAGACTGCACAGCGCTACGAGAGGATTAAACTTTCCTATTGATCCCGTTCAATGGATTTGTGCCCTTTCACGTGCCAGCATTCGTAATGTTTTGACATCCTTTGCGCTCGTCTCTCCTCGCCTCTCGCTTGCTTCCTCAATGCTGGGAATATATATCTCCGTGCCTCTAATTCGATATTCGATAATAAAATCTACTTTCCTCGACGAGATATAAGCACGCGAAAAAAATAGTTTCTTTTAAAAATGTCGGTCCTATTTTTACCGGTAAGAAATTTTTATAAATGTAGTAGTTTAATAATTGCTTCCTTTTATCTGTTAAATAGAGAACCCATGCTACGATTCTTTAAACGACAATTTCTTCTTAAACCCATCGCAATACGTCAAAGAAGACTCGCCCGATAAAATGTCGCACAAAATCAAGTAAGTGCGTTATTAAATATAGTGTTTCAAATGTTTTATCTAGAGACGAATAGTGAGACGAAAATTGAATGCTCGTTTACAGATCACGGAGAGTACCAAAAATATTTTACGGATCGCGAACTCACAGGCAAATCGAGCAGGTAGTAAGAGAATTGAGGACGACCGCGTACAAGCACAAGAGGTAAAAAAAAAACTCGCGAAATATCCGTTTTATTAAATGATTGTATAATGAGTGAGTTTCTTTAGGATGACTATATTGAGCAGCCGACATCACACGTGCATTCAGAACACCGACAAGAACAAAAATGAGTTGTGTAATGAACTACTCGATCCCTTAAAGGTTCCTATAAACGTTATCCCGTACTTGCAGAAGTTAAAAGTTAAATAATTGCGTAATGACATTATTTCTGCGCGCAGGGTAAATCGTGCCCATATTACAATGAGAACAGTAAGAAAAAGGCGACATCATTTAATTACATGACAACGCCTTGGGATATCGAAGACTTGGTCTCATTAGGCAAAGATATTGGAGCATGCCCATATTTCGGCGCGAGATCTTTGATGGCCGAGGCGGAAATCATCTTTTGTCCTTACAACTATATTCTGGATCCAAATATTCGCGATAGTGTAAGCTAAAATAAAAAAAAAAACATTTGCTAATAAAGTAAAATAAAAATACTGTAAATAATTGTGAGAAGAATATTTTATCAATAGTTCTAATCTTTTTTATCTTAAAATAGCCTTTATACTCTTTTAATTAAAATATACAGATGCAAATTAATCTGAAAGACAATATTGTGATCCTCGATGAGGCTCACAATGTCGAGAATATGTGTCGGGAAACTGCCAGTGTGAAGCTCAGAGATGACGACATGACAAATGCCATTAAGGAATGCGAGTATCTTTTACGTATAGGTCGTAATCATGCTGCTTATACAATTATAAAGGAATATTTCACGGATCTCGTAAAATTCCTTAAAACTATTGAAGTCGACGAGATTATGGTATGTATTTATCAAATAATCAATTAAATATTAAATTTTCTTTTTACATTAATTTTGTATATCGCTATGATTTATTATTTTATTATTTCGTAATTTATTATCAATTTATAAATAGTTATAATTGTTATTTTTTTATTTATAATAAAATTTGTACGCTTTAGGGTAATAACCAAACGAGTGAGAATTGGATTGGTGAAGAATTCCGGGAGTTGCTCGGCATATATAAAGTCGGATGTTCTAGATTTTCCGATTTTCTTAATGCCAGTAGGGTGGCTATAGAGGATTTCAATATAAATAGGAAGGAAGAATCTCGTTCCAAGAAAATGATGCCCACTATTTCGCGAGACACTGTAAAACTTCTTGAGTACCTCTGTTTCAGTATGCAAATGATTGAATCAGATGTTTTTGTTAATGATTACAGAATGTACATCACAGAAACATTTGAAATTGTGAAAAAACCCGTAAGTAATATAATTGAGCAATTCGATATAATTGCGATTTGCATAATTATATCAAATATCACATTTTTTTCAGACAGCTTTCTTGGAAGATGTTCTAATTTCATCGAAGGCCAAATTACGAACCATGAACCTAATATGTATGAATCCTGCTATAATTTTTGGGCCTTTGGCTCACGCTGTCCGGTCTGTAATAGTCGCTTCGGGTACTTTGACGCCGACTACGTCATTTCAAAGCGAGCTCGGCACGCAGTTCCCGCATATAGTCAATCCTGATCATATTATACCGGAGAATCAAGTATATGCAAGATGCATACAACGAGGACCAACTAAGACACTTTTAGATGGCAGGTATAAATCAGCGAACTCCTGGACTTTTCAGGTGAGGAGAAATGGATTGTTAATAATTTTGTTTTAAATTACATATTACACATATTATACGAAAATCAATCGGTTAACAATTTTTATTTTAACAGGACGAACTTGGCAAATTGATTCTTCAAGTATGTGATGCAGTACCATATGGTGTATTATGTTTCTTTTCGTCTTATGGGATAATGAACATCATCCATGATAGATGGAAGAGTAACGACACGTGGAAAAAACTCTCCAACTTGAAGAAAATTTTTATAGAGCCACAAGATAATAGGAAGTTGCCTGAAGTCATGAGAGCGTATTGTGAAGTAATTAAGGAGTCTTCGTCTCAATCGTTTCGAACAGCATGTGGAGCTATTTTGTTTGCAGTTTGTAGAGGAAAAGTAGCGGAAGGAATCGATTTCAGCGATAATCAGGCTCGTTGCGTATTAGTAGTAAGTAACATTAGTAACATAAGTAACATAACAACTTAATTTTTATTTACATATTCAAATGCATGTGCACGTGTTTTTATATGTAGTATAGATTTTTAATATATCCTTATGTTTATTAGGTTAGCATGCCGTACCAGTTTCAAGATAATAATATAAAGATGAAGATGAGATATAATGATTTGAATAAATCCAAAGGTTTACTATCTGGTTCAGAATGGTATACTGTGAATGCATTCAGAGCATTAAATCAAGCATTAGGCCGTTGTGTCAGGCATAAGAATGATTGGGGTGCTGTGCTGCTAGTAGATGAAAGGTATGCGTAAATATAACATTTGAAAGTAGATAAAATATTCATAACAATAATTTATATAGGTATCTATCCAACAAATATATCAACTATCTACCAAAATGGATTAGAACAAAGAAAGTAAGTTTCAATTGTGAAAATAAATTATTGAAAATTATATTTTATAAGTTTACTTATAATTTTACTTATATCGCAGATGCTACATGATACGGAGTCCGATCTCGAAATAGAACTTCAAAATTTTGTGGCATTGCAAGTTGCACGTGAAAGAGGAGAAAAATGCGAAAAGAATTAACATTTTCTTTTATAAGATATACACAAGTCTCTGCGCTAAATATTTTTTTTTATTAGAAATGATTAGCCAATAAACATTATGTTATGTATTTAATTAAGTATCCTATTTACACAATTTTATTCAATGTTACATATTAGTTGTATCTCTCTTTTCAATCATTCTTAATTGTTTTTTCTTCATCCTTTTTATTTTCGCAGTATTCTTAATCTGAAAATGACGATGCAATAAAAGTTTTATAATATACTCAACAAATATACTATATAAATGATATCAGTATTTACTTACAACTTGCACAATTTCACTCTTCTTTCTATTTTCTTCTGCCCTCTTTAAATTTTCTCTTCTTCGTTGCTTCTTGGCCTCCTTATCTGCCTGCTTTTGTGCCTTAATTGCCCTTGACATCTCCTTAACGCGTTTCAGATCTTCTCTCAATTTTTGTTTCTTATCGAATGATAGTCGAATTCCACGTGTTTTAATTATAGAAGAAAATCTACAAACAAACATTTCCATCATTGATTCGTATCTTTTTCATGCCTTAGATTAGATATCAGTCGAAAGGAATTTAAAGAGTACATCAAATCTATTTTCATTTTATTAACTAAAATTATATTTAACTACAATTTTATTGAATAGGGTATTGAATAGCCTAACTTAATGTTAAAGCTGCTAAAATTGTGTGTCAAATGAAAGATCCTTTGGAAATAGAAAACCATACAATGATTAAATTTTAAAACAAAACTCTAAAATAAAGGTTTAGCAACGAATTTACGACTTCTCATACAAATAATTATAATAAAACCAGGAGAAAGTTAAACTCTACACAACTAATCACTATAATTAGATAATTTTTCTCAAGAAAATCATTGCTTAATCTTACGCTATTGGAGAAAAATTATGAACAATTATGTTATTATTATCATGGATCTATAACAAGTTGTAACTTACTTTGTTTTTTCTTCCTTCCATATTCTACCAGATTTTGGTTTGCCTCGCGGGACATGTGGTCTTTCATGTTTTTCAGCTTTAGATGATAACTCTGGGGTATCTTTATTTTGTACCGGCGCCGGCGTATTCAATATATCTTCCATACGCGTCACTTTTTCGCTGCTAGCCATTTTTTTAGAAGTATCAATAAATCGTAATAAAACGCTGAAAATATTCCAGCATGTAAACAATTCTCTCTCGGAGGTTAGCTCATCACATGGCGGAAGATGCGGAGAAGCGGACAATGAACGAAGCGCGATCGCCACGAGCTGCATTACCAGCGTCTGAAAATGTAACATGAAGAAATAACGCATGAAGAAATCGATTTTTTTGTTATTGCTAATTTAATTTCTATTCTCCATTTGTTTCTTATTATTATTAATCTTATACCATTGTTATTCTTATTTAGCAGGGCGCGTTTGTTTCTCATTCAGCAGGTGATCTACTTTATTCGCAGTAGTTCAAAATTGATTTTAGTTGCTGGGTATATTGTACTGGAACATAATGTTGTAAGAAGTGTATTTTTTATAAATTTTTTTTTAATCTAAAACATGATTTATTTGCGTACTTTGTATTTCTCGATTTTTATCTTTGCGGGTAAATTAAACTTCTCGAGCACCCCGTATATATCGATGGATGTAAACTCTATTGTTTACTGTCAGATAGTACGTGACATATACCATCATGATACTCTATAATGATTCAGAAGCAGCTATGAATTGTACAGAGGGCTATTATCGCTACTCACGACTGCCTCGCTTCATTCGTCTTCATTCATGGTGTGCATTTCTGTTGACGGTTCTCCGCGAGTAAAACAATACGGCTCTTAAGGATCCAGATTGTCGGAACTTTCATGCAATAAGTTAGCAGTCGCAGAGTTGAATATATGTATTAAAAATAATGGAGTCTTTGCAAGAAATTTCTGAATACTTAAGCCCTAACACTGGGTTTGGCCTGAGACTCTGTGCATTGAACCACGTGCTCCGTACGTATTCTCATTGTATTTTTACTACATATATTTCGCGTTCAACTACGTTTGTCCATTTCACAAAAATGTTGACAGATCATTTAAAATTCGCGCAGGTGTGACGGCCAGTGCCGATGGCCGAGAACTCCTGTTGAAGGTACCAGAAATGCTGAAGCAATTAGTTACTTTTGTACAAGATTCTGATGCTTCTATTAGCAAATGTGCTGCACAAGCGTTAGTAAATATTACCGGAGATGAGGCAGGAACCAATGCAATGCTGATTATTTCGGAGTCAAGTAGCTCGACAGAGAAAAATATGTCTAGTAAGTAAAATGTTAGCGGATTTAATCAGATTGGCCATTACATTCGCATTGAGTTTCTGTTCTGCCAACAGAACTTTGAATAACTTAACAATAGATTGCCAGTAAAAAAAAAAACTGAATAAAATCTGATTATTTTATAAATAGAACATTTTTTGAATAATTACAAAAAGGCAGATTTTCTCAATTTTTGCTGGCATTCTGTGGACGAGATTGTAGTACACATTTTGTAAAGTCTGTTTTTGGCAGATTTGGCTGCTCAGGAACCTAGTCAGAATTTAATAAAAATTTGTATGAGGTAATTATATTATTGTGTACTTATTGTTTTATACTTATTCTATTTCGGATATTTTACAGAATTGTTATTTCCGCAGGACCATAATGGATAAATCCAGTACTTTAGCCGATCTATGTTGCATGATACTTTCTAATATGACTAGACCGTTTCATCTAGTAGACAGAGTGATAACACTCATTGAACAAAGTGGTTACTCATGGGATGAAGTAGTAGCTGCGTTTACTGCAAAGCAGTACAATACTACAGGCGATAAGTTGCACTATCTTGGACCTGTCTTTAGTAATCTCAGTCAGTCGCCACGTGTAAGAAGGTATAATACCATTTAGTTGACTATTTTTTATATTTCACTAAATTGTATGTCTTAAATACATATATTTTATTATAGGTACTTGATGGATCGAGATCGTTGCGTCATTCAACGGCTCCTTCCGTTCACGGAATATTCTGACAGTCTGATTAGACGAGGCGGTGTTGTTGGTACTTTGAAAAATTGCACTTTTGACACAGAAAATCACGAGTGGTTACTAAGTCCCGATGTTGATTTATTATCACACTTATTGTTACCACTTGCTGGTCCGGAAGAATTCGACGATGACGATAACGATAAATTGCCAATTAATTTGCAATATCTTCCTGAAACAAAAATTCGAGAAGTTGATCCAGACATAAGGTAAATTATAACTCGATAGATAAATACTTTACGCAATTTAATGTTTAAAAAGAAATTAATAATATTATTATATTATTTCAGACTTATGCTTTTAGAGGCATTAAATCAACTCTGTGCAACAAAAGTGGCTAGAGAAATATTGAGAGAAAAAAATACATATATCATACTTAGGGAGCTTCACAAATGGGAAAAAGACAGGGTCTGCTTATTGACATGTGAAAATGTCGTAGACATCTTGATAAAGTATAATATTTATAAATTTTCTATTTGTAATTAATAATGGTTGTTTTTAATATAAAAGAAATTTGTAACGTTTTTCTTACAGAACCGAAGAAGAAATTGGCTTGGATAACTTGAAGAAAGTAGAAGTGCCGTCTGAGTACACAGAGACATTCCATAAGATGGATAAAGACTTTATTAACAATTCATAGCAATTTATTATCAGCAATACATAGTGCAAAAGTTTATATTATAAATATATATAATATTCTATATAAGTATTGCACATACAGTGTACATAATACTATCTAATATAAAAATGGTAATTTATAACACATTCGGCTCTTTGTGTTCACGTTTCTCATATTGCACTGCCCCGTTTTATCATTAATAGTATACTATCAGGTCCGGCGTAGCAAAGAAATATAATAACTTGAGCTTTATCGCTTACAAGTAAATACTTTAAAATTGGAATAAAGTATATAAATAACTTTCATTTTATGTAACTTACATGCTAAAATCAAAATGAAAACAGGTACAAGTAAGTAGTTGAATATTATTTCGAGAAACGACTAATTGAATCACGATATGTTCGTGAACGATCCTTTATCGATCATAACGCGAATGGCAAGGTGTTACACGAACACGTACATCATAATATTAAATATTAAATATGCAAGAGCACTGTTAAATATAATTTTGGCTACTTCCATCAAGGTAAGTAGCCCAATCCAGCTTCGAGACTGATCGAACTTCTTGTACTTGACGCGTTACTAGCCCTTCTCGAGATACGATTGTTCTCGCCCGCGCCGAAAACCGCGGCGATCTCCGCGCTTTTCTTGATGGAGAGCGCTTCGTGATGTGCTCCGGATCTTCCGCTACCGCGGGAGGAATATTTTTTGTCTCGTTCCGCACCACCGACGTAAACCAAACGACCCTGAGTATCTCTGGCGCTGACCACGAGGACTTTCTCGCTGCCGGATGACTGCTGAGATCTTCTCCCTGGGCTGAAGAGATCGTAATCTAAGGCCAAGTTATCCGAACTACCGCAAACTGGCGACGATCGATTCTGCAATAGAATTCGTACAAACAGATTTTGATATAACTGCAAAATAAAAAATAAGATTAATAATTAAGGTAAAGTTTCTTGGCTACCTTGAGGAAATCTGTGTTGCGCGATGAACTGTGACTACCGGTGTGTCTCGAACCGCGGATCCTCTCGGGACTGTCCCCTCTGCTGAGTGTGCTTTCCGACGGCACGATTCCCTTCTGCCTGAGTTGCTCCAGTATAGTCGGCTGTATCGGCTTTCTCGCGCAATAACACTTGTTACTCTCGGAGCAGCTGTCAGTGTCGCAAGCGCAAACAAGTGTGTTTCCTGGTACAGGCGTAGCCGGTATTCTTCTGGACAATGAACAGTAACACTTGTCCGCCGACACGCACGTACACGACTCGGAGTCGTAGCTGCATTCGCTGCAGCTCACGTACCCGCTGCTGCTCCTATTCGCGGTCGCACCCATGCTGCGACTCAATCGTCTACCTGCGTAATTTTATAACTATTATATCATCTAATATATCAATAAGTATAAATTATAACGAGATTCAGATACTGTATTATTATATTATAATACATATTATATATATTTTACTTTGTAATATTTTGAGAAATTGAAAAGGGAAGGTCTAGATCTGATTAAGATTAATTTAGATTTTAATTGCAATATTTCTACAAACATGTATCGCTGTCTTCCGAAGTCGTGTGGCATATCCCGTTCTTGCTTGTTCTCCGCGAAGATTTTCTCCTGCTAAGTCTGCTCGCCAGCACTCGATTTCGATGGTTATTCCTGACGTCGCACGACGAACTGCTACCGAAGCTATCGTTCAATCTTCGGGCTGGGAATATCACGGACGTGAACTCCGTAGGACCACCTTTAAGTCTCGAGACTGATCTCTTTATAGCTCTGCCCAATAAACAAGATCGACGGCTCGATCTTCGTCTTTGTGGCCTCCGTCGCCTTCTCATGATACTGGCGGATCTCTGATATAATTCATCCTGCGTTAACGTCGCGGCCAGTTTCAGCAAGAACTCCTTGTAGAGCGGCTTCAGGTCGTTGAACGACATACCTTCCGGATCTAAGGAATGACGAAAATAATTAGCTCCAAATTTTTTATTCAATTATTACTAATATTAAGAACATTACTATTTAGCATAGATTATTACCTATGATGGCTGCTAAAATGTCATCCACGCTGGTTAAGCCTTCCTGATTCCTGAACTCGTCAAAGAGCTCCGTGAATCCGAGTGGAGTTCCCCCTTTGACGTTATTTGTTCTCCGAGTGCTTCCGGAAGTCAGGAAACTGCCTCTCCTAGGTAGCTCTACCCTCGTCATCAGGTCTCCTCTGTCCACGTCCACGTCGCTCTGCGATCTCTTCAGCGCGCTCTCCTGCAGGATCCTGTTCGCGTTCTCCGAATGGCTGACGGGCGGCTCGCTGCCCGCTCTGCTTCTTCTTCTCACCCGAGGACGATTGTAGTCCGGCATGTTTAGCGAGTAACCAGGATCCGATTGATCCTTTTTCAACGGTTTGTCCATGGTGACAACTCGGCTGACCTTTTTGCCGGAGTACACTTTCTCCGGCTCCCTCGAGCGTCTCTGCTGATTTATCGTGCTATCCGAATGTTCGTGGCGCGACTGATGGTGTCCGTTATTTTTCATGTTCTTTGCGAAAAAGATGTCTTCCTGACAGCTTCGCGTCTGATTGTTCCTGTTGTTCTTGCCCGTGTAGATGTCCTCTTGCCCGAGACTGTGGATCTTATCAGCATCTTCGATGCGCGAACTGTAGAGATTCTCCTTCTTTCTGCCGGCTTGCTCGTAAGCGGAGCTCATCTCGTTTCTCCCGGTCTTATTGATCTTATCGTATATCAGAATGCTATCGGTTCCGGAAGGATACAATTCGCAATTCCTAGCGTTCGCTCGATTCACATCGTACGATCCATAATTTTTTTCATGTAACGTAATGTAAAGATCATTCTTTATGTCTCTTTTCGAATTGCTCCGTTTGTATAGTTTATCGTACTTATTTGACTGCCTCTCGTAAATTACGTCCATATTGTGCGCCTTGTAAATTTTGTCAGATTTATTAGACTCTATTTCGATCCTTAAAGAATTCTGATCCTTAGCGGAAAACATCTTATTCTTTGAGTTTTGCAGCTCCTCGTTTCTAGACAATACGACGTCTCGATTTTTCTGCCCCTGGTTACTCTTTTCGACCTTGTCTCGTCTCCTTCCGCGCGCCTCAAGGATGTCCTCCGCTTTCACGTCGGAATTCTTCTTCTTTCTGCGCGGTACCTTCTGCAAGCTGGAGTTCCCGCCTTCGTCCTCAGTGACGGAGCTACTCACGGAAGTCTTCTTGGTTCTGGGTGGTCTGACAGGATGCGGCGCGGACGGTCTCGGTGGCGGCGGCACCAGGCAACTGATCCTGCTACTGAGACTGGGCTCTCGGACGCTGGAAGCGACGGAAGCCAGACTGACGCAACCGATACCGTTCGCGTGACGAGGTCGTCGCCGATTAGCGTCCAGGTCGGCGAGAAGAGCGCGATACAACGTGGCCGCGGCTGCTATTGCGTCCTCCTCGGATTCGCAGGCGAATGCGTGACACTCTAAGAGCCTGGCGGCACCAGGCCGTCGCATTACTACGGCGAAGATCGGAGGGTAGAATTCTACTTCGCTCTTTAAACCGCGCATTGTCCTAAAATTAAAATCAATATGAAAAATTTGTTCGTAGAATTTAACTTTTAAATATATTTATAATATAATGTTACAATTCATATAATTCATATAAAATAAATTATCAAAATCTTATAATTAACATACATTTAATCAATATATCTTTCAAAGGGGATACTTTGATATATAAGATTCAACAAATAGATCTACATTCGGTATGCGCAGCGCGCGGTGCAGTATCACCATTCCTGTGGACGTGTGCTGATTCGCAATCGTGAAATTTGATTTTATAATATATTTGATCTTTAAATATATGCTCTAAACATTAATAGGTAATAAGTAACGATAGATCTTTGTGTCACATTGTCAGAAAAATTAATTACAATAATACGTTGTGATAATTCACCTATAGAGATCAGCGTGCTTGTCTTCCATCGTTTGTCCCTGGTCCTGATCGCCGACCAAAGGCAAGAAGGCGTGGTGCACATCGCCCGATGGTATTCTTTTGCATCGGAGCCGCAAGGCACTCCATACCGCTATTCTGCGGAAAGGATTAGTCTTCTCGCAGATTTCGCTCGTGCGGAACGTCAGTCCGCGCCTGGAGACCTCCAGCTCGGCCCTCACGCATCCTTCCATGCGTTCCAACAGTTGACGAAGAGGTTCCTGAAGACCTCGAACGCTCGCCACGCGTCCGCCGACTGGAGCAGCTCCCATGTATTTTACCTACATGAGAAAAGGCAAATTATATATATAAATTATTTCGACAAATATATTTTTAATAGAAAAAGAAGGCAGAGAAAATAATTTGTCAGAAAAAAATTTGTCAATCCGACAAAACTGCTTTATATTGTTTGAAATATGCCATTTTAGTATGCGCAACAAGAGTAAGAAATCTACTGTGAAGTTTCAGATGACACAAAAACTTTGTTTACTTCGAACAAAATTTTATCTGTGAGAAAGACTATTCATGTGTAAAAATAGCGCTTGACAAAAGATGCATTCTTTTTGAGTATCTGAAAGCAATGGGAACCTGTTTTGCGCGATGGGCAATATCGAAGCAGGTGGAGTCGTTAAACGGGAATTTTATTGCATACTTTGCAACACGATAAAGTTCTAACTAGTTTCTCCAAATAAGAAATTTTATTTGTGTTGCTGCTTCAATATCTATCCCGTGGAAAAAATGTAATAAACATTATAATATATATTACAGTATACAAAACTCGAATCACGAATATGGGAATTTCATTCCTTTGGTAAAAAATAACGAAGTGCTTGTTTTTATCATATAATTATCCATGAAATTCAACGATTTAAATTATATGGAGAAAGGCATGCCTTCAGTCGCAAAGAAGACAGGCGAGAGTCAATGCTCTCGACTCTAACAAACAGTCGTCGTATCATTATGATTGACTGCCGCGCCTAAGCGGGTTCTCTCGTCAGGGTTCTCTGACGTAATCCTATCGATTGATCGGTAGCTTCTTTCGTGAGTTCCAATCAAAGTACGCGAAGCGAGGCGAAACAATGCGGCGGGGCCCATAAAACAGGATACCGTGTCGGCGGCGGTAAAGAATCCGCATACCGGCATAACAACTGAAGGAGAATTTTTCAGCGCTCCGAATAGTTTATGGAAGTCCGTCACGCTTCGCGGATCCGTGAGTGGAATGAAAGTGACGATTAAAAATTCCGGATCGACGCCCCGAGGAAAGTCGAAGGACTTTTCGCGACCCTTTTTCGCGAATCGGCACACGTCCGCAGGAATGGCGATATTGCAATACCGCGCGTTACGCATACCGAATGTAGATCTATTTGTTGAATCTTATATATTAAAGTATCCCCTTTGAAAGATATATTGATTAAATGTATGTTAATTATAAGATTTTGATAATTTATTTTATATGAATTATATGAATTGTAACATTATATTATTGTACTGTTAGGACCTTGGAATTATAAAGCATACTCTGTTTATAATTAATATGTTGGCAAAACGTTTTCGTCGCTTATTAAAAGTTCTTTTATATTGCAGCCTATTATAATGTGAATTAAAGCGATACTATCAATTAAATAAACGTGTCTAATACACGAACTAATTAACACGTCAAAAAATTTAATTTTGCGTAAGACCGATTAAACTTCAGAAGGTTTGATACCATCTCAAGTTAGATACAAGAGATCTCGGGTATATAATTTGCTTTCTCTTCTAATTTTTACAATTCTATCTGTATGTACGTTACTCCTTAAAAGATCACTGAACAATTCTTTCCTTTCTAACGAGCAACCAGCTAGCGAGTAATTATACGTCGATCTCAATTTTATTTCTGACACGGAATCACAACGATCGTCAGGGTGATCTACGCGAGATTTCTGAGGCGGAAAATGGATACCGTCTAACGTGCTTCTTTTCACAAAGCTTTTCACCGATCTTAGATTTCGAATCTCATCTTCAAAGAATAAAACATAAAAGACAACTTATTGTTAGATTGAAATTAAATGAGAAAGAATTAATCAACGAATTTCATTAATTTAATAATTGTGGTCGCGAAAAAAAATATATATATTAAATCATATTTCTGCTTGAAGGAGGAGGTAGGTCATCCAGATACAATTATTTTCCGTCCGTAACGATTTCCGCATTTTACATCGCATTAATTTCTCATTAGATGACTCGACATTCTCTTTCGCGGAATTTCGCAATTGTTTAAATTTTGGCACTGAAATAAACGATTAAACTCGAGGTCACGTTCGCTGGCGAAGTAGGCGAGTCTTTCATCAGTGGCACTTCTTTCAGACGCAGTCTTTCGGAGAACGGAAACGGAACGATCACGTTCGGCCGATTCGCGAGATTTTTCGAGCGAGGACGTGTGCAAATGTATGTATGTACAATGGAATTAACATAAGTGAAAATGCAGGCGCGCGCATTCCCGCTATGCGCGGTTGAACCACCGCGAGATCCCCGAAATCTTCCGACGGCGGTTGGGCAAAAATGGCGTGTGGGTCTCTCGCGAATGCGCTCCACATACGTAATTATTTATGTCATTACCGGTAGGATTGCGGCGGCACATTCACCGGGCGTTCCACTTTCGGCCTCCACCGAAGCAAACATCGCCTCGATCCGCGCCTGAACGGCGCTGTTCACCCTCTTCTGTTCCTCGTTCGCATCGTTGGGGTTGCTCGGGATCACAACCGACAATCCGGCGTACCAGCCTCCCAACGTTGAGCTGCAGATCGATCTGAAGTGATCGAAATTCGTTGATTAAGATAAAAAAATTGATTAAAATAAAATAAAATAAAAAAAGTAGTAGTGACTAATTAGTCAAATATAATTAAAGTAAACTGAGTCATGTTAATAATTAAGTAAATGGAAAATATACGGTCGGACTGAATCTTTTGTGTCTAGTAATATTTTTCGCTGTTTATTGAATTTATGTACGTACACATTAATTCAGTAATTAAAGCAATTTCATAAAAATGCAATACTATAAGATCGACATTAAGCCTCCATGCTCTCTAGTCAAATATAATTAAAGCTATTTAATAAATTTAATTCACCTGCAATCTTCGAACAATGCGTCGATCTGCGCCTTGCTCCTGAGGGAGCATTCCGATGATGGCCCGCCCAGTCGAAACCCATCTTCGTAGTGGGATATGCCTAAGGTTGACATGCTTTGTTCGAACGTTACGCAACTCGTACGAGATGCGCGTGCTTGAAAATTGTTTTTCTATTATATTGCCCGCTGACGTCATTCGTTCTAAAAAAAAATGCACGTTATTATTGCGGTGTCCTCAATTAGACAAAACTTATTATAACTGTCGATGTAATTGGCGCAATTTTATTCGTCGAGATCGTATCTAACTCGTATATGATAATTATTCATATTTACTTGTTCTAACAACCTTGTGGAAGTTAGTCAAGGTTTCCCGAATGACCCGAATATGGTATTAATGGTGTCAGAGGAAAAGTTCTTAAGACCGCACATACGCACAATCGGGTCCTTCAGCTTTCATCTAATATTCTCGGTGCTCATTACCGGCGTCGCGGTGCGTTAAATTTATGCAAGCATTAGACGGCGCGTGAATAATTAAAATTGCGCAGACAGGACCGGGTCAGCCTCGATACTTTTACATACGCGAGATAGGCGCGGGGAACGGTAAAAGTGATCAAAGATCAGGACAAAAGGAAAATGCGAACAATGAGCTGGCGATCTTCGATGCATGACAGATAAAGCGGTTGACTGCGGCACCGGCGATTTGAATTTTCCCGCACGTGAAGTCGTGATTATGCAAACGCGCGACTAGTGTATCGGTCAGTGTATTAAATGATGAAAGTTTTTGTTGCTACGCATATAAGTGTAAATTGGCTTAATAAAGAGTGCTTTACTCTTTTGCCTTGAATCGATATCAAGGTCGTTGTCCTGTAAACTAGAAATCGTAAAAACTGTTATTCATGGGAATATATATATATTTATGTTGAAAAATTGCGTGTTTATCTGCTGCTACGGATTTCACCGGCAATTGAAACTGTACGCATTTCTTCATTAAGATAAGTATGTGCGCTGTTTTTTTAATAACACTTTAGAAAACGGTACTGCCGTCCAAATGCGAAGCCAGTTTTAATTAATTCACACTAAATTTATTTAATAATATAATACTAAATTTATATTAATAATTTTGATAATATAAATTTTTATATTATTAAATTATACATAATTTATTATAAATAAATTTAATAATATAAATTATATTTTAATTTTTAAAATGTAATTTTCTTTCTTAATTGAGAAGAACATAACTCTTTTGTTTTGCCAGATGTCACAAATAACAACACGTTTTTAAAAATTAAAAACTTCCATTTTATAAATTTAATTAAAATTAAATAATCGACATTTTATGCAGGTATGCGAACATTCCTAATTACAAATTTCATATTACTGGGAAGACGTGTTTTTTGCGATGAAGAGTCAACGTCGGCCTCACGTCTGCTACGGGTCGTGCTTTAAGATGTCTATATGAATGCTCACAGTTAGACTTTACAGTTATGGACCAGCTGGATGTGACGGTAGTCTGGCCCGGCCGGTAGCCTAAAGGTGTCAATGTCGAGTCTGAGTATTACTCACGCTATCAGGAATAACTGTCAATGCGCGAACTCGCGCGAACGCATACTGACCTCACCGTCACGTGCGAATCGTTCACGATCGTTGTATGATGAAATCAATTGCCCAAACAGCACTATAATTATACGATTCGATCGATTGGAGCAACGGTATTTTGAAAAGATGCGGAGACTGCGTCACGATAATTATCCGTGGCGTAGGATAATTAGCGGGTCCGCCTTCGGCCGCGTGCACGCCTTGTGTAATCGAAACGGAAGTTTTCTCTCCGCGCTCCACTCGTCGTAAATAGCTTCTGACATTCAATTTTCGCTTTATACGGCAGGAGGTATGCGGTGCCACTCATTATGTCGTGAGATCGCTCGCGAGAAGACTGCCTCCTTGCTCATCGCCTGAAGCCGGCCCTGAATAATCACCACCGGTGAGCTTCTTGATGCCGATGACCTAGTTTTGGCTTGCACGCTACCGTAATCACCGCAGCAGCACGAATCTACCTGATTGACGTTATTAATAGTCTACGACTACGCGCTGAGTTAAGGATAATGGTTAAAAATTAACGCGAGCATACCCGCGCGAGGACGCGGGATCATCGTGCAGCGTGGACAGAAAGTCGCAGGGCGAAACGGAACGATCGCAAGTGATCCGCATCCGCACTGTCCGCCGATGAGACACGTCTCCGCCCGTTTCTCTCTCGAGAGCAGCTCTCCCTGTTTTCATAACCGTCGAAGCGTTCGTTTAAGGCAACGGTATTAAGGTCGCTGAACAGATTACGGCATCATGTGTCGGCGCGTCGTAGACGCGAGCTGGTCGATATACGCGCTCGACTTTGATGCGTGTGCGTCGTTCAACTTGCAATTACCAGGTTCACGGCTCGTTTCCCGTCTGCATCTGCTTTAATGGATGTCGAACCGACCGATAATCACATGCGCGAGACACACATCTCGGCGCATCGTCGCTTTGATCGCCAATGTATCATTTTCTTAGCGGTTTTAAAAGGTTCCGGGAATTTAGAAACTCGATAATTATCGAACGTGACCGGATTTCGTTTAAGATACGCATATAGCGGTTGTCGATGCTGGCAGAATATTAATGATGAAATTTTTATCAAGAACGAATTCGACAGTCAACTTCTATCATGTGAACAATATGATGATTTAATTGTAACAATATTTGTTGTCAAGTTGGAATATACAAATTTAATTTAATTAGGATCTCCAGGAGACTCTGTGTCATACATTGTACCATTTTTATATTTAGAGCGCCATTTTAATATTTAGATGTCTATCTTTCTTTCTGTGGAAAATTTGGTATATTTACATCACGATGTTAATAAAACTAACCGTCCGAATATATATACCTGTTTGCTTCTTATCGCCACACTCTGCTCCAAGATGAAACTCAACCATCCGATTTCGGCGCTGCCACCCCTGGCACAGTCTCAATCGTTCGATCAACTCGCACTATCATATCACTGTCAGGTACAGAGATCTATCACGAGAATTGGCGAACCGGAGGTCATTCGCGAGAGCATGCCACACCACGACGAACCTCACTCACGATCGTTCGCCAATTCATCTTCTTTGGCTGGCCTTACGGCGAGGATCCTCCTCCTTGCATCCGCCGACCTTGGCCGCGACGAGTCGAACCGGATGGCCGTCGACGTGAAACTGCCGGGGATGTTCCGCAGGAGAGGCTCGAGTTCCTCTAGCTAGTGAGTCGGCGCCTCCGCGCCGCGGAACGAACGGAAGGAGAGGGATGAAGATCGGCCGAGAGAGAGAAAGAGAGAAAGAGAGCAAGAGAGAGAGGCAAGATGCCTTCTCCCGATGCGCTCTCGGCCGTCGCGAGCACCGGGTACTCTCTCGTTAAACGTCCGGAAATCTCGCACTAATGATACCGCGCTGATAAACTTAAACTGACTCAACTGACACGCCCACGATATTGCACTTTTGCCGGATAAGACGCTTTCTTCCCTCGCTATTACATCCGCTATTATCTAAAGAGGCTTCACGGAGAAATTTTTTTGCCCGCCGTTTTAAAGAGATATCTGATTTATCTAGATATCTTGATTCGTATATTTTGGAGTAATTAATGCAATTGGCTAATAAGGATGTAATTCGATCTTATCTCTGGAAGATATTTGCTTTCCGTCCACTAGCATTCTTTCTTTGTTTTTTTTAACATTTCTAATATCTACGCTGAAAAAAATTCTGGTTAAAAATGGATGAATCAGAAAAATCTTGTAGGCGTCATCAAATATTCTGGTTATTATAATAGGAATTCTAGTTATTATAAGTTATAAAATATTAAGTTCTATTATAATAACCAGAATATTTGATCAATCCTACAAAATTTTCTGATTCTGTCTATTTTTAACTAGAATTTTTTTCAGTGTATAAATTCTATTCTAATCGATTACATACTTTTATATTTTATAATACAGTCTTGTTTCGAAGATATTCTCTTTTTGTTCATCAACATTCTCTCTTTGCAATTTTTTTAAACATTTCTATAAATATCTATATCTCATTCTGTTCTAATCGACTACATATTATTCGATCGCACATTTTACTTTATTTTATTTTATTTACATTTACGCTATAAACACAATTTCCATAATTTCTCCTTTTCCGCGGATCTTTTCCATGTTATGATAAGGTAATAAATCAATACTTTCATACGCGTATCACATTACACATTCCGGGTGTACTTCGTCTGACCGATATCCGACTGGTTTCGAGGTGGGTTAGGTCGAATGATGCCAAGAGGGCAGGAACAAAGTGAGGGGCGAGAGAGGATATCGCCGAGAACGGAAGAAAACGAGAGAAAAAAGGTAGTTGCAACTTGGGAATCGATGGGCAATTGGGTGGATCGTGTGGCGTCGTCTCGATCTTACCGCCGGCATTGGAAGCCGGCGCGCTCGCCGCGGTAACGGTACCGCGCTTCGACGGTGTTCACCGGATGGCCGCACCAATGTGAGAGTACTGTTATTCCAACTATGCGGGCTCCCTGTTCTCCCTCTCCGTTTATTCCACCACGGCCGGCCTCGTCTCGCTCCCGCGTCTCCGTCTCGCTCTTTCTTCACCATTCCGCGACACGTCCGGCTCTGTGTTACCGTTCACGTCTATCGATCCGGTTTCTTTCTTTTTCCGGCGAGGGATTTAGGACCCCCCCGGGTACAAGTACAAGTCTGAATAATTAATGATAACAGAGAATCACGATTGTCCGTCTAGCCGAGTCTAGCGAAATTCAATGCATGTCACAATCTGATTTATGTTGCTTTCAAAATTAGCCAACCGTGTTAACGTAACGGTATTAAATGCCAAAATATTAATACAAAAACGCTATGGTAAGCTTGTTGGTAGCAGTAGACTGCCGTGGAGAAAAATAATTGTTACAATCGTCCGAGTCAGGTAAAATGACCATGTCTCGCTATGCGTAATTTCTGTCGTAATTTACTTTCATTTGCGTATTGTTAGTCGCTGCAACGTTCGTGGAGGAGGACATTGCTGATATTAACTTTTAACTAATGGCGAGAAAGTCGAACTTTAAAGACACCACATGCGCTTAAGCTATGCATTATCTTCATTTTACCCACATTACAAAATTGCAGGCTAAAGCACTCGCGCGCAATGTTGGTCGCGAGTACTTTTTAACGCGAGGCGTATTTTTCTATTTTATTAATCGTCGCAACAGAGACCTCTGCTTAGTGGGTCAATTATATGAATATAATTAATAAAACCTAGAAATAACTGTTGAGACTGTTATATATTTAACAATTATATTTATTACATATGTAATAAATATAATCTTGCGCGCTAATTTAAAAAGAGCCGTAGCCTATCTTTTAGAAAACTTACGAGATAAGCCGCGCGATGTTTTCTGTCAGGATCGATGGAGACCCGTTATAGATAAAGTCAGCGTAATAACCGTTGGTCTTATGCATCGCGCGATTATGGCCTACGTCTCATACATAGGTATCGTTCGGTCAACAGCAGGTGGCACATGCCTCGCAGCCGCAGAACGTTTTGCTGTAGCGGGAGGCTATAGCGACTGCCAATTTCTTACCAAGGCAATCCCGCATCTGTTGTGTTCATCCTTAGAAAATCACCGCGAATGCTGCACCTAAGCCGGATACCACCGATTAGGCGGCACTGCTAGTGCAGCATCGCTGCACCGCTATTTCGCGGGGTCCAGTTCGTCAAGTTGTTGATTCGTTCCATATCTGTCTGTCGAATGTGTTTTATTTCTCGTTACACATATGCATGCCGTGAACCGGCACGTTGAATCGGTTAAACGTTTAATGAGAAGCGTTTGTTAGGAGTTTTGATTTCTGAACCGTTATGGAAACAAGATATATTGATGACCTATAATTTTCACACTCAACGTACAAACAGACTATAATTCCTCACTGAAAAAAATTCTAGTTAAAAATGGACAAATCGGAAAATCTCTAGACGTGATCAAATATTCTGGTTATTATAATAGAACTCAGCACATAACTTATAATAACCAGAATATTTGATCACGCCTACAAGATTTTTCTGATACGTCCATTTTTAACCAGAATGTTTTTCAGTGCTCAGTAAGTCTGTTACTTATTTAATAAATCACGCTCGATTGTCGCGACATCATGAAATTTCTTTATTTCTTATTTCGATGTATACAAAATCAGCGGAAGTCTCTGCGGTATGTGATTGCGTAAAATCGCATGTAAAATCACTAAGGACTCAATCCCCCCCAGGCGGAAGTATTGGCGACTGTCGATTTGTCACGCAGGCAGGCTTCGCAGATGTTACCTCGTCTCCTCTGGACGCGGAGTTCCGTGTTTAAATGCCGTTTCTCCATTAGCTAATTACGGAACCTCCCATAATTCACAATTACTTGTTAACACAACTACTTCATAATACATCGAAGCTGCGTTTAAAAAGCATTTAGAACAGGAAATGACTCTTTCTATCTATTGTTGGAAATCAGGTAAAAGCATGTATGTTTCGAAAGCGTTAACTTATGGAGCATTGTCTTAATAAAATAAATTTATCAAGCTCCGCGTGTAATAAATACATATTGTAAAAAAATATTTTATAAAAATTTGAAGTATGAAAAATAAATATAAACAATTCTTTTTAACCGAGAAGTCTAAAGATTCTAAAATAAAATACTTTTACTATTTATTTTCAAAGTTCGATAAAAAGGATCGCGTCCGGCCATCCAGATGGCCGGCCGCAGCCGAACGTGCTCGCCGTATTCTTCATTAAAATCGCCAAATATACAATCCCTCAGCGGTATAGCCGCCGACATCTACCGGCGAGTGTATCAAGATATTTCTTCTTTGTAGAAAGTAAATCAGGTCTCGGACTGCTCGTACAGAGCCACCAGACATTATTTTGAATGCGGCTGGTATATTATTTCATTCGCCGTGTCATAAACATGCAACCGCCATGATGATCGACGGTCCCCTTTGCCCTTTTCTCGACCGTTATTCTCGATTTCCTTGTACTTACTTCGGAATCTCTTCCCCTTGCCAAGTCTTCCTCGCCGATGTTCTCCGATCTGTTCACGCGTTGCTCATACTCCAGATTCGTGGCCACAGTCGCCGTAATGTGCACGATGCAATTACACAGTCTGCTTCCTTCGAAAAGGAACGTTCGATGGACCCATTGTCAGCGTCCAAGACCAAGGAGAAACTAAGAAGAGTACGATTTCGCGAGGATAACTGTAAACGATTGAATAGCAAATGGATTTTGTCCGAGAGTATGATTTCTAAATGAATGCAATAAAAAAAATTATATTTATTCACTGAAAAAAAAATTCTGGCTAAGAACGGACGAATCAGAAAATCGTGTAGGAATAGAAATTCTGGTTTTTTTTTAAGTATTGAGATCTGTTTATAATAATCAAAATTTCTATTATAATAACCAGATTGTTTGTTCAATTCTACACGATTTTCTGATTCGTCCGTTTTTAAACAGAATTTTTTCCAGTGTTGTCAATATCTTTTGTTTTTGATGATAGACATTGCGGAGAGCTATTCAATTGCTGAAGATACATTATTACACGCGCGTTAACATTTCTCATGTCATATTTAAAGTAAGGAAAACCGTATAATAATTAAAGTAAGAAATATTACACGGCAGATGCGGTATTAGAAATAGCAATCCGTTGTTGTAATTGACGTGCGTAATATGCAAGTATTACGCCGGCCGCTCTGCACGGCAAACGATCGTCCGTTATATTGCCACCTGCACCGTTAGGAATTAATTTTGCAGGAGATATTAGAGTGCAATAATCGTTCGACGGGGGTTGGATGAATCGCTTCGATGACCTGGACGGATTATTAAAAACTAATTTCGTTTCTGACCCGATTTCTTTACGTCCATACGCCCGTACGAGCACACAGCGGCTAACTGTAAATCGCAGAACCACCATCTAACTGTAATTTGAGCTTTTAGCTCGCGCAGCTATGTTACGTTATCGCAGGAATTTGAGAATGTTAAGGTCGCCACGTCGATTCCGCTAATCAACGATCCGTGAAGGCCATCGTGCAGCGCGCTGCTCGATATTAAGATTCGAGGAATAACGAAACAGTAAATAAATTTCTTGGTAAACTGCAATAAGACGTTGCATTTTCACTGTCGCTTTTTTCGCTATTGCGTTTTCCATTTAATTCTCATTATAAAGTAGAAATAAATAAATATAATATTTATTTATTTCTACTTTTGTACTATTTATTTTTTGCCGAAATAGAAAGAATAACTTAAATATTTTTGAACTGTTAATTTTGTTATCGTGTATCGGATAATCTTCGTTTTTGGAAAGAATTGGACCGCAGATCGAGATGTGAGGGCTAAATAATTAATCACTAGGATATTTTATTAGTTTCGCGATGTTTAGTTAATGATATTTATTTGTTGCGATAAAACGCGTGTACATTATATTCACATTGCTTTTATTTATGACATTAGCCTACGTATGTACGTGCACGCGGAAGTTTAATTGGCGAGGCACTTTCGTCGCGAAGGAAAAGCGCGGCTTGCGCAACGTCGCGTATCTCTTCGCATTTTCTCTTCACTGGAAGATAACTTTATCTTCATTCCTCGCCATTCGCCGTGTTCCGCGTGTACGTATTATATGTGTTATTTATATATATATATATATTTATGTATATGCAATTATAAACGTAATGAGTCTTCTTTCGCATTCTCGATGGCACATTCCTATCAGTGCTCGTCTCAGACGCGATTATGTTAATAATTAATGACAGGCGTCTTACGCGCGACGCAATCGTCTTTAAATAAACTATCGCGTCCGATCGCACGCACACGTACTTATACGCACACACACACACACACGTACACGCACACGCATGCATACACGTCAATTATGGTATTATTGATTGTCATATGAAGTGGCGACCTGTGCCTTACTGCACGAGGCAGTTATGCAGCTTCTCATTTCACTGCGGAAAGCTGCAAGGTCGTGGAGTGAGGCACCGGCATCCGGATGCCATTAGCGCATTCCTTCGAATGCATTTCGTCCCCTTCATCTTGCACCGCTCTTCCGGCGGTTATTGTACTCCGTGCACCGCGTCGGCGGAAGGGCGATAAGAAGAAAAGAGAGGAGAGCGTGAGGCACTATTCAACTCGGACACGCGCTGGTACCGCTATGCGTGTCCCCTTACGCGATCGACTGGTAACGTGGCTTGTCACGCGCTTGTATTGTTCAAAAACCTAGACACGATGAAGATAGAATATAGAATTACGAACAACAATGCGAATGGACGGTAGAATAGAAAATAACGAAAGAGTAAGAGAAATGAAGCGTCATTTGCAGTTGATGGTGTATCATTTCTTAATCTATCGTATTGATGACTTTCGTTTCGCGTTCTAAGCCAGCTGCTCGTTTACCACATGATAAACACAGATGAGTTTTAATATATCGCTACGCGGTTAGTATAATCGTTACATCGAGTTAATATATTTGGCATACTAACGTACCCAGAGAGGGGGAGGAGAGGGAGAATATCAGATGGAAGACGATAAATGATTGTCCGAATGTACAGAGCGATTAAATCGTCATAGAAAATTTACAGTTACAATGTCGGAGCGCTATATAACTGTACCGCTCGTAGCGTTTATACTACAGCGCCGTTTACATTCTATAATTATGAGCTATAATCGCAAATTATAAATCGCTAGCCGCGTCTCTCACACGACATTTCATTATTCTATATATTCAAGTACAATGGCTGCATCCTTGCGTGAAAACGCTAGAATAAACGAGCTCGGAAACCGTTGGTGTGCTACTGTACTTCCAGCTCGGAAGCGTTCGAAGTGTACCAGAGGTTTCCAGAGGTCTTATTTGTGAAAGGAGGAAACAAGATCCCTTTAGAGTTCCCTTCTCTTCGATAATTCCAATAATAATTGCTCATACGCTTCCCGTACCGATGAAATAGAAGGGAATCTGAAGAGTCTTTTACTATCTCATTTTCTCCGTTCCACAAGATAAAACTTTTCATCTCGTGAATAAACATATATCACGCTTAACACTCTTTCACCGACATCAACATCGCATTTTCTTTTCTTTTTTTTGGAGGAAATTCGTTGTAGTCTAATAAGTTCAGTAATTTTTCTTTCGTACACGTAAAGCATTCAGAGCGCAGATTTTCCTTTTAGAATACCTAGATTTTATATCCAGCTTTCGACTCGTTCGGAAATAATGAGCTTATCAAAAAGCCCTTCTATTAACGGGAGAGAAAGAACGCGCTCCACTTAAGCTATCAATCAAAGTAATTTGCATTCCACCGGTTGTTTGTTGCAATCCTGAAACTAGAGTATCGCGTACGACGGTTGGCGGTTAACCCTGAAAATTACACGGGAGAACGGAATGTGGCCGGCGTCGGAAAACGTTCGCGTGCATAGCGCATATAATGCACCGTAAGTGAAATAACGCGTCTCGTGTCCGAGCAACCGTGATGCCCGGCATCGAAATTCGTTGCTTAAAAAAATGTTTCAGTAAAACCGTCTGGATTCTGTCGATCGGAGACCGTTTTGCTGAAAGCCCAGCGTTCCGACAAAATGGATTTCGTGCCTCGCGAATTATTTCCAATTGCAAGCACGAATATCCTCGTTGTGTCTCGATTACGCGTGTCGATTAGAATCGAGACACTTCTCGACGTTTCTGCACGACTTAATGGCATGCTCGCTTAATTAGCTTTGACTGGCTTGTTTGGTAAATGCATACATATGTAGCTACATCTCTGTATTCTTATGAATATTCCTGTACACGCACTTTCGGCTCATAAATATTTTACACTTCACTTTCTACTTCAGCAACACTACAATAGCTGCAGCAATATAACAATTATCGCTGTAGTCAACGTACATTTTTATTTTATCGTGAAATTTCGATCGCGCGTCTGGGAAGAGCGCGATAGAAAAGAAAAGAAATGAAAAGAGGGAATTATTATGACCGCGTTGCAGCCTTGACGTGAAAACAACGTGGTAACGATAGTCGGTGACTAATAAAGCGTGCATCCTACATATGCACGGTATGAGCGATAATAATCAGTGGCGTGGAATTTTCTTTTTTTTTTTTTTGCTACCGCGCGTTTTTCGCATTTGCATCTGAATGTCTTTTTTTACAAATAATTGCTTCAGAGAAAGAATTTAATCCAGCGGTAATTAATTTCTGAATATGCATATACTGAAAGAAAAATACAGTTACTTTTGGAGTATAAACAATAAATATGATTAACTTAACTATATGCATCATTATGTCAACCATAATTATCATTAGAAATAAAATTGTAGTTTGATTCAGAAGTAACTATATTTTTCTTTCGGTCTATTGGGGCGATATGACTCGCGACTTTCTTTCATCGATAAGACTTTAGGGAAGGATTACTTCGGACAAAAAGGATCTCTACCTGCCATTTCCTGATTTGCATAATACTTCCGCCGCGAACAAGTTACGCGGTGACGCATTAACGATGCCTACGTGTTGCCACAACTTTCTGCTTGGAGGCCCGCATCGATTAAGCAGCGATGTCACCTTCTACAAACACGTTGCTGCTTGTAATTCGCGAGTTTATACATTGAATCGCTTTGCATATTATTTCCCCACTTGAATATTAATTTGAGAACAAAAACCATGAACGATTATGTAACGCTTCTGTTGAAAGTGCAAAATATGCATAAGATTATGTTTATTTGAATCATTCTATGTAGGCTACGAAATCTCATGAATATTATTAAAAAGTGCTTTCAGTGATGTTTTAAATAAAATTTCTCGAGATTCATTTTAAAGTTACAAATATCGAAATCATTCTTTCTCCGTTCGTACATCCTTCGCCGATATTTTTCTGCGTAACACTATCATTATACCACTCGGAGAAATTTGTGGCGAAAGGCGAAGCATTTTTTTATTGCTTATAATCGACGCGCTCGATGACGTGATGATCGAAAGAGAAACGCACCTCTGAGCGGTATTTGAATGTTATGTCCCAGTTATGTAACGACGAATAATTGTTCTTACGTAGTTTCTGGTCACTAATCACCGAATACTAATATGTATATGAATCATTCAGGATCTTCGAGCGCTCGCCGTTCATTTTTTTCCTCGAGCGACATTTAAAACTGAAAGAATTTAAAACTGAAAGAAACTGCGACTGAGAAAATGTGGGCAAATTTTGAAGATTCGCAGGCGACACGTTGAGATTAGATTCGGTTTATGTAACTGCATCACAATGCAACAAGGCGAAAGTGTTAATTATAGCGACTGAGATTGATTAAGATCTCCGCTGTGATCATCACCAGCATTGACGTCTACGCAAAAGCATCTCGGTAGATATTTTTAATTGGTGAGGACATTTATGTCACCGTCATCCATAAAGAATTAATATCTTTATTACATCCGATGTAATCATCCTCTCTTGTCTTTAAAAACCCGTTCTTGCCAAGTGATTTCTTTCAACTATGAAAACGTCGCAGATAATTTTTTCCTCAACGGGAATAAAAATAAATTTTTTTCAATGGTAATAAACGTACGATATATTTATGCATGGATTGCGAATATTTTTCGAACGTGAAAAACATGCATTAACATCGCTCGAGATAGTGATTCCTTTTGCGTTTAAGCCTTTTGCTTACATCAGTGCTAATGTGCTACGATAAAACTTCAACAAGCGCGTGGCCGCAAAATGTCATAACCAAGGACACTTTTCTCGGTCGACATAAATAATATACGCGAATCGCGTATTTTTCTCGCAAATGCAGATATCGAGGCTTCTGACCAGACTTTTTTTATCTGTTCTTTATGTAACATGTCATCTTGCTTTTTTTCCGCAAGTTATATAAATCACACAGATGTTATACGTGCAATCAATTAAATGCTAATAATATCTCGTGTTAAAGTATTATTTGAAAAATGAGCTTCATTTAATCATACGAAAAATAAGAGAAAGATATTAAGGGCGATTAAAGTTTTGACATTTAATAAGTTGTATGTGTTCAAGGAAATAACTTTTAATGCTGTGGCGACAATTAAATTCTTGTTAATCTATTCGCAAACGTTTTAACTTATTTTTTCAGAGAAGATATATATAGCATCTTTTTCCTCTATGCTTTACGCCTTCGTTTAATGAGTTCCAGACAGCAGAACTGTCCTCTTCTTAAGCCGACAATAATTACTACCTAATTAGTCTGTTCTGCTATAGAAAGGTCGTTGCATTTCTCGGAACGTTATGTCATTGTGTAATCTATGACGTGTCGTTGATTTTTCGTTTTTAAACGCTTGATTCAATAAAGTGTTTTTAAGAAATTTGATAGATGATTATATTCAGCATAAAAATGCGCTTGTGTCAAAATGAATGTAAATTAAACTGTTATCGAATTAATTAAGAAAAGTAACTTAATATACGTTTGCCGCTGTACGATACCGTTAGGCAAAACTTTGCTACGGAGAGTTGGAATTACATCGTTTCGCAATGCAGTCTTTTTCCACGTGACATGACGACGGAACATGAAATCGCTCGTAACTGTAGCGCCGATGTCACGCTTGGAGAAGCAAGCTGCAAGAAGATGTTTGTTAACCCAGACAAAGTCGCTATTGCATCAACGCGATCGACCGGAAAAGGCAAGATTCATTTCGAACAATCGCCTAGTAGCATCGCTACTAATAAAAGAAGAAAGGATTCCACGAAGAGTTTTCACGACCGAACAATAGATATTAATTATTCATTAAACTTTATCGTTATTGGTAGCCAGATTAACATTCGAATATACGCCATATTTATCTGTTAGCATTCTAATCTAGTGAGGGACATTAGCAAATCGTTAGTAGCTGGCTCTATGACCAAGATATCTGATAAAGAAGGTGAATATATCGATTTAATTACAAATGCTTCGCTCGTTAAACTATTTTCTTCTATAAAAAATATCCAGAAGTCGTTCCGGATCCCAGAAAGCCACAGACAGCATGACACTGCAAGAGACCAATCTCAAGCAGATTCTAACGGGGTCTCGGCCTAGGCAGCGGTTGAATCTGCTGCTGCTGATGATGATGATATCCTCCCCTCGAATTCATGGCCTGCGTCCGTTCTGGTCCATCGTTGAGGCTTAGTCCGGCAACTAGTTGAGCAATCTCGCGGTCCTTCTTCTCCTCCTTTGGCAGCGCGTTACCATTCTGCGCGCTGAAGCCCAAGGAGGCCAGACTGCCGTGGCTTCTGCTACGATGTTCCGCCCGAATGCTGTAAGAAAAGGCTCTCTCGTTCAGATGACCTTTCCGCCGATATATGCCGGTACCAAAGCGGGATTCGTTTTCCGGACTGTCTGCCTGCCGAGCGACTTCCGGCGCGGTCAGATCCGCGTGAGAGGCTGCTAATCTCCTGGACGTGCCCAGAGTGGAGTTATCGACTTCCGGGTGTCGTCTACCTCTGTTTCCGGCGGTACCGTACGTGGCTGGATAAATGGCCGCCGCCGGTGCCGCGGTCGGCGGTACCACTGGTAGAGGAGCGTAGACTGGGACTATCGGTGCCGCTGCCGGAATGGGCCTTAAACGCGGATGATGATGACTCTTCCGTGGCAAGGTGGCCGCCGGTACCAAGAGCACCGGTGCCGGTCTAGCCAAGGTACCAGCAACGGATCGGCTACTGGGTGGCAGCGGGTGAGGATGATAGTGTTGTTGCCTGATGGGATGACCCAGGGTGTGGTGTCCGTGGCCATTGGCGTATACGCCCTGGTGCTGGAACTGATGGTGAAGAAGCTGTTGCTGCTGCTGCTGCTGCTGTAAGGCATCCTCGTGCAACGAACGAGTCTTCATTTTCTTGAGCTTCTTATTAGCTTTCCGTCGTGCGGAAGAGGATTCCTCCAGCAACAACGGTTGGGCGGGTGGGGGT
>VBVR01000821.1:0-32303 GCA_011638315.1 Tetramorium parvispinum | reverse complement strand
CAGTGCAATAGGTGGCGAGGGGGGGTGTTTTTTATACCAACGGTACTTCGAGCTCGCGCAAAATTTTTTCGATACGAATTAATGGCGAATCGTCTGAAATCATGGGAGAGTCGGGTACGAGCGGCAAGGATGTGATTTGAGGATGGACGGGCTTCGAAGGGGATTAAATTGGAACACCGAGTATTCATCATAGCTTACCGAGCGGGGAATATTTGAATAACTTGTAAATCCCCTGAACGCGTATTTGATGGCGGTGCTTCGATTTTGAATTCTCCCACGGCTCATTTTAGTTCCCCCATGCCAATGTCTAACCGCCCCTCTGTACTCGCGATTTGATCATACTCCGCTGAGCCCCTCGCTGTAAATTGCTGAAACATCGTGTTAGTCAAAAGTTAACTCATTACGTCGATAAATGATTGCTATCTCAAATTTTGCTTCAAGGTATTGTTGTTGGGCTTCGTTTATTAACAAAATGATTTCGGGGCGCAAAATTTCTATTTTATGTGTTTAACAATCTTAAGTCTTGTTTATATAAAAAAAATATAATTTCTGTGCGTATCTTTATGCGCTCTGTACAGATTATAAGCATTTCGAATTTTCTGTTTGGTTTAAAACGATATTTCGATTCGTACTAATACGTACTAATACGAAGTAGAATTAATTTCGCTAATTAGAATACGATAATGATATTACGATTGCGTTGTATCAGCATTCTCGTTATTTTGATTGCGTTTCGAGAAATTTGAATCCTTTGGGTATAAAATCAGGGATATATGGAATGCATGAACCTTTCATCGTTTGCATGTCGCTTCAAAGCGCATTGCCTAATCAGCGTGGTTAATTGCAGCATGCGCTTTGCACAAGGTATACGCAATGGGCGAAGCGTTCTATTTGGAATCCATTAAATGACTGCGCTATAAGCGGACACAGAACTCCTTCAAAGGAATGTTTGTTCAACCATCATTACATTACGCCAGTCTTGCGGGGTAATTCTCCATTTAGAATATATCTTCCGTTCACGAATAGCTTCAACAAAAATTGACGTACCTTGATATCGAATATTCGCCGTGCAAAATATTTCCGATCTATCACGCGTGAACGACGTGACGACATTAACATTGCGGTGATCATTCTCGCGCTTTTTTCACCTCTTGTTGCGTTCCAAGTTCATTTTGTAGTGTTTTGCGCGCACACAGTTGAAGGTAATTTTATAGAGATTAGTAGTGGTTAGGACGCGCACGCGTAATTTCTCGTTATCGTTATAATGAAACATAATTTTTATAAAGATTTAAGATTAAAAAATGTTTAATTCTTTAATCTTTTTTGATACCTAACAAACTGTCAAAACTGTTACAATAACTGTCACACATTTCAACGTTGCGAGCTACTCTCGCAGTACGAAGCCAAGCGAGAAAACCAATCAGCGTCGCGGAAAAGGGGCAATAATACTTGGAGACTTTCGATTCAATACACCTTTTTTAAGAATGGATCGGAAGGGTTCGCCCAATATATCACCCCTTTATGTCGCGCGTCTTCGATATATCATGTAAGATTGCGACGCGTCATGCAAGACGGCGACGTGCAGTTTTGCGTAGCGGAACGTTCGCGCGTTGCGTGAGCACCGCACCGCTAATGCGTATGTAATTTGCACGAGGGGTAAATCTCTTCATCTGGCTCAATGCGGCGAACCGGTGCATCGATGCATTACTTTAATCCCCTTCCCAGTATAAACTGCGGCCCGGCTCGATTCGCATTATCATACCTGTTGTGCGCCACCGTATTAGAATTAACAGTGCGCGTATGCGTGGGGTATGCACGCGAGCATTAAACGCACTCGCATAATCTCGAGGGGCGCGTCGACAAAGCCTCGTCGGCGGTTCTCTGAAAGCTAGTCTGGTGACCCGGTGATTCTCGCAACGTAAATCCAAACTTAAGAGAACGCGGTTTTCGCGGCCCTTCACGCGCGCCACGTTATGGACCGTCGATGATTGTCGTTCGTCTCACGCAGGCAGCGAGATCGTCCTGTCGTTTGCATACATGACTAGTTTTTCTTGGCCGTCCATAGACAAACAGCGTGGAATCTAATTTCACCAATTCACACTGTTTATTCTTGCCGGAACTTTCTTTCGTATCTTCTTAGGTAGAACCAAAGTTTACGCGTACATTATAGAAAAGCGTTTGAATCGCAATCTGATAATTCGTAAATGGAATCTACGCAAAATGCAATAACGTGGACAATACGATTTATCACGGTAACCATCACAGACAGGAATTACAATTGTAATAATCAGGAAATTATGGACAACAGTTACAACCATTAGCCGCAGCTGAGAAGGCTTTCCCAGTTAGAATTACGGCAAATCGCAAACATGCTCTGTGTTTCGTAAATGCAATTTCCCGACCACCGGCGGCCGGGGGGCCCCAGCCGTTCAGGAATCGCGATTCGCCCGTTCCCGACCGTTTTCGACACAGCGGCGTGTCCGCCCGCGGCGGCCAAGACAATCCCTAAGTAACTCGATCAAGTGGGGAAACTCGCGTTATTATCGTACACCCGGGCTTAAGCTTCCCAATTACATGCAAACAAACGGCCTGCACGGACGGAGACGACAACGACGATGACGATGGGGAGGACGAGGAGAAGCGCATGTGCATTACGATGCAGTAGTAAATCGAGTTTCACGATGAACCGCCCCGCGCCGTTCCCGAGTCGAGCTGACCCCCGCGGGCCGTTTCCCTGTGTTTGCTTTGATTCTAAGTTTCCGGTTAAGTTGGTTACCGGAACGGGCTCTTTGTTCGATTTCGCAAACTCCCGCGCCACCGCTCTCTCTCTCTCTCTCTCTCTCGTTTCCCGCTTACGGATTTTCCGCGCCATTCGACGCGACGCGATCTAGAGTAACATTTATCTCGCGGGCTTCAATTTGACCAAGGAAATGTCTATCGTCTGTAAAAAGTCAGAAAACTTGTCACGTTTGCGTTTTGAAAGTTTGCCGCAAATCGTGACGTGTGCACACGTATTAGTCTATTCGGTGCAATGTACGTATTTTTTAATTACTCACAGAAAACTTTCTAATAATAAAAATATTTTTACGCCTCTCAAAATAAATATAACTCACGTGCCTTCGGGGAGGCGCGTAGATCGTTGGAAAACAGTCTACTTTATTTGTCGATATTGAACAACGCGAATTTTTCTTTCTGTTACGCTGGCCATTTTTCCGGGCTGTTGATTCGTCATTAGGCCGTTTTCCCACCTACTGTGCGTTTCAACTTGGCGTAAATATCAGTCAGTTAGACACACATTGGTTGAGTTTGATTTTTCTGTTTCTCTTCGTTTTAATTAACGGGCGAGCAGCTCGTAGGGGCCGCGCCTCTCTCTCTCTCTCTCTCTCTCCTACGTCGGATATCCGGCGTAGGGTGCGGCCCTCGAGGGGGGAAAAAAAGAAAGAAAAGGAAAACAACTATCGATCAACTATTCCCGGCATTAGAAATGTATTTCTGCCGCGCTTTGTTTAATCCTCGAGCGCTGTTGGCGAGCTTTCCATTCGCCGCCGTTGTGTTTGCTCGGTTTCCGCCCTGAGGCGGCCTCCGACTTTCGCACCGGTATTCGATCTACAAAAGCGAACGGCCGTGTGCCTGCAGAGTATCCAAATACGAGCGTTGGCGTTTGTTACACCGGAACCTAGCTCCTAGGATTTCAGTGATGCATGTCAGATCCTCCTTTTAATCCTCGACATACGGTGGGCGATGCATTATTCCACCCGAGTTTCTCGGACTCGATTGTTATCTTTGTCTTGTTTAATTCGATATCTTTAGCGTAACACGATATGTATACAAAAAAAATTAGAAAAAGATCTAATATACGTAATCTGGCATTATTAAGATGCTCGAGCTGCAATCTTATCTCTATATAGGTCACTATTCATTTATAATATTAAAAATAAAAAATTGATATGAGATTGTTATCTAGTACAAATAAACGATAAGATAGAATACGTACGTATCCAACGTTTGCGGTACCGTAACCCGTATATCACTGAGTATTTGTAACCCGAGTCCCTGTTTGTCTTTCATCTCGAACTCGTTTCTTGCGCGAGAAAAATATCCGCGAGGTGCCACGGTGCTCGTTTTCAGAGACATCAGTCGCAATTTCTCATACATGTAATTTAATTAAGAAAGGGAGAACGAGAGGAAGCGAGTGAAAAGGAGAAAATTCCGTGGCTAACTCTTATATGATTAACGGCGACTTTTCAATTTTTGGCTAATTAATTTGCCAAACGACTATCCTATTAAGAGGACTGTAAAAAAGAGCACAGGATTGTGCAAACTCGGAAAGAATCAGAACCGGGAGTGAAAATAATTGTAAAGCCAGAACGTCACGGTAATGCCGCAGGTAGGCAAACGTAATAACTAATGAGGAATATTAATATACTTTTTAATTCAATTTAAATTCAATTAAAGTTATATCTCGTGGTAGCAGTCGTTGTCCATTGCTGGCGGAAGCGGTGATCACATAACGGAAGAGAGGAAGAAAAGATGGAAAAAAAGAAGAAATCGGTCGTTTCAATTGTGTTTTGTGCTCAAACGGCATATATTCTAATTATTGCAACGCGTTTCTCTGTACTTTTTGCGATGACTTGTTTTTTTACACCAGTCTAATTAACGAGTCTTTTTTTGCTCGTTGATTGACTCGACAATGAGAGTTTCCGTTCTCTCGCGAAAAAGGGCGGCGGTGGTATAGAAGAAGTATAATTTGCGAAAACGATTGACTCTGTCCGAGTTGTTGTTAAATATTAATTTTGAATGATCCTGGGATCGATTGGCGCGTGGAGAATACATTTATTGTTAAAACGCAGAAAATAAAATTTCCAGTTAGCGAGTTTCAGGTAATTTGAAGCTTCCGGCGGTCGTGAAAACCGTATGGAAACCGTATTGGCTTGCAAGAAAACGTGTTTGAATACCCGACGTCGGTCGCGCGTTACGCGACACGCGCGTATTTAGATTGAAATGAAATTTCCATTATGCAAATGCACGGATGCATGGAATGCGTGACCGTTCGCGGGGCTGAACTATCGATTAGCTCGCTCGCGGCATCGCGTGCAACGCACTCGTTTATCTAAATACGGTCTGCCTTCTCCTCGAAACTCGACCCACTTTTTGCATCCGCCAATGACATTTTGATATGCTCGTTTTTTGTGCGTGACGAATCGTCGTCTCTCGTCGTCTCGTTTTGGTAATAAATAATAATTCTGCTTTCATTCTGGTGAAAATCCATGTCTGCTGCTTAAGAATAAATTTCGGAAAAATCAGAAGAACGTCGGAAGCGTATCTTTTTAAAGCTAAATAATTCAATTTTTCTTGATTCTCGACGTAAAATGTAAATCGGGTGGATGTAGTTGGTGGTACGTTAGCATGTAAAAAGAGAACTTGTGGATTAAAAATGTATAATTTGAATCGATGGTATGTATCGTGAATTCTGCGAGGACGAACAACCTAAAATATATTTGAAATTCTTAAATGGATATCACTTTCGTTTCGAGAGATTCAAATTTTATAAATGTAATATAATGGATTTATACGTGCACGATGTATAATTTGCAACAGATTTATTTCTTGCGTATCTTTTCAAAAACAAGCTAGAGGACGAAAATGTTTCTTGAGAAGACTCGAGGGCGCGGTTTGTTCCTATTTTGTATGTATGCGTATCTCGCAGAATTTTACAGGCTAAGAGAAAAATTAAAGTAACGGCACGATATCAGAAAGCTCGAGGCAACAAAAGGGCGCGGAAGGAAAAAAGGCTCAGCTCGTCGAGCACAGAAAATGTGGCAGCGACAACAATCTTCATCCACTTGCATCTATCATAGAAAATAATTTGCATTATACCAATCATTCTTGTGTTGCCATTCTGACAACTGAAATCTATCCAAAGACTTTGTTCGTTCATGATTTAAATAAGTTTCATATTTTTGTTGCATATAATCTAATATTAAAATAATAATATTATACCTTCAAGCAGCATTTAAATGCAGCAATTAAAATTTTCACATATTTCAATACATGAAATATATAAAGTTATTAAAATAGGCATTAATCTATTTATTAAATAACTAATAATTTATCAATTATTTGTGACTTGTACTACTTTTGTATTTCAATGAATTATATCGCTCTTACGTGGATTATATCGCTCATACCTACGACGGCGTTGCGGCGTTCCGAAATAATTGGCCGAATATCTGCCGCAGCCACGATCGAACTCTCGTTTAATCTCGTGATTTCGTTAGCGATTGCGCATTTTAATTCGTGCCCGCGCGATTGCCATTTTTCCTGAACATCCAATTTGTGCGAAACGTTAATCTCGTTTCCTCGTTAATACGTCTCACGGTCTCCTCGTCCCTCCCGGCGTTACAGGCGAGAGATAGAAATTCATCCCTCGTACGTGTGCAGCATCCTTTAAAGTTTACGACGGCCGGCGGACGTACGTTGAGCCTCGGCAAGTGAAAAGCTCGACCCTAGTCGGTCGCAAGCGCGTCGACAGACGGCGACTGCAATAGCGTGACGAGATAACCGTTCCGCGACGTCTCTCTCTCTCTTTTTTATATGCTACACAAACTGCAATTGCGGGTCCGCCGAGTTTCTTTCGCGTACGGTTCCTCGCGCGGTCATTTTAATTGTTCATTACGAAGATAATGACGCGTTAGCGTTACGGACGCCATACGTAATACGACGTTAACGAATTTTAATTACAAGTAGAAACACGTACAAAAGACTGCGAGGAACATCATTAGTCACGGTATTCGATTACATCGCGGTGCCATGTAGATTTTTCTTGAAAAATCCCAACAAGTGCGCGATATACTCTTAACAGTGACGTGAGTGCGACGAATAAAACCGTCGTCATGGCACAAATATAAGCAGTATCCCTTTCTTCCACAACATCTATTCCATTTGTTCGCTTTTTTACAACCGTTTCTATTTTTCTCCGCGACCAATCACACACCGACGTTTTTTTTTTAAATCCCCATTAAGAACCTTTTTCGGACCTAGAGTGCTGTGCGAAATTTTCGACGGTTCTTCGAAGGGGAAAAGCTCCTTTAGGCCGCGACTATTCGCGAATTCGGGGAGGGCGATTCGGCCGAATCGTGAAACGCAGACGTTCGGAAAGTTTCGGCCGTCATTGCGAACGTGTATAGCTGCGGTATACGTTTAGGGAGAGTGGTCACGTCTCGAAACGGGTTAAAGACTTTTACGACCGGCCTCTGGAAACACGTTTCGTTGCCGTTCTGTTTCGTTTCGTGCAGGAAGGGTCGAGTTCTCGGTTCGCTTCAGACGTCTCGCGAGACAGCCTCGCTCCGTGACGGAATTGCGGACGAGAGCACTCGTGCGCGCTCTTTTTATGACTGTAAACGATGTAAAAAAAGGACGGACGCGGTAGTTAACCAAGTTTCATACGCCTTCACTTTGTCGCCGGAAGTTTGTATGATACGTCCGATGTGGGCGCGATGACGTGTCGATAATTTGCTGCTAATCGCAGTTTCACGATTGAGCGAGAATAACAACAGCTCATGGGAATAGAATCGTGTGTACAACTATATCTTATATAATACTTGCTTTACACGCGATTTTATCAATTGGAATAATTGTGAAAAGAATTGTATGTGCAATTGGGAATTAATGCAAGTTTATCCTTAGTTTCTACCTCGCGACAAAAAAAGAGAAAGACGTGGCGAATATATTTTAAAAGTAATCGTACAATCCAAAATAATTATGACAATTCGCAAATTATTTTTTTTAAATATAAACTGTATACAATTATATATATATATATATATTTAGACAATTATCATAGATATCATAGTTGTTGCATGGATGCATCGCCGTCTCACTTGCATCTAGAGCGCATGGCAAAAATATCACCAGCGGACGTTGAAAAATATTCGTCGTAACTACGTTGTCGTGGTAAATAGTGGAGCGCAATAAGAAAAACGGCGTGGAAATATGACGCGATGCATCCAGTGGGATACGAGTGAAACTTCAGTCTCAAATTTTCAAACTGGAAATTTGTTGGCTACGTGCCGCATGAAGAAGCACCTCGGAGACTTAGGGAAATTAATTACTCAAGATGAGGGCGGAATTAATGATCTAAAGAAAGGAAAAACTGACGCAAAACTGTTCCGAGAATTTGAATTTATTCGACTAATTAAGAACTTGTTCGTCTATAATTTTTAAACTTTTTCGAATTACCTAGCCAACTTAAAATACTAAACGACATACATCCAATACTTGGTGGCAGATAAACGCTCGAAATAGAAGAAGCATCCTCGTTCTGTCCGGCGCGATACGATCGATTTGCTTGGACGCGCAAGACCGATTAATAAATTGCTTCCGTTCAATTATAGGCCGTGATAAATCGAGCCGTCTACAGGTAGTCGCCTGGCTCGTCAGCGAGGAAATTGAGCGACGCCCTCTCTCGTTCCTTCTCTTTCCCTCTCGCACGATCGGGCACGTACATTCACATGTACGCATATAGCAAGTATACACCCTCGCAAAGTGGGAGGGAAAATTGAAAAGTTAGTCCCGTCGAGATTGACTCCTCCCGATCTCGACGCTCGGATCGTTCGTGAATGTTTCCGCGGGAGTTAAACCGGAGGAAGCTTCGCTGAGCGCTCGCTGAAATCGGCTTTTTTGTGTTAGTAGTAATAATGCGGTTATCCGGATTCGATAGTGTCACGTAGACGTGTCTCGCGAATAAAGTTTGCGAAACTTGTTTGCAAGACTTTAATTCTGTCAACTTTTCGTAACCTCACACTTTTTCGTGTCATTCAATGTTTAATGCTCTGGCACTGTGTGTACTCTCTCCTATAGAGAATGTTGCAAATTCTTGCCATTTTTAATAGTGTAATTGTGCACTTGAAATGGTGTTGATATGTCGTCCCACTGGTCCCACATGAAGTAAGGATAAAAATGCAAAATTTTGCGGATTGTTAGTTTCCTGTATCAGGAAAATATTGTTCGGAACGAATCTGCACGCACACGAGAGCGAGCAATGCCGAACGGCGCGGCGTGCCGAGAGCATCGTACGGTCGGGCGAACGACAAATTCGTCGTCTCGACATCGTGGAAGGTAACTCGGTTAAGCGACAGGATCAATGCCGGGGTTATACCCGGCCCCAGTCTTAAGCGAGTTACTTTAATCCAATCGCAAACAGGATGGGATCCGATTAACCCATGTTAGCCGGCTATTTCCAGCGATCCTGATCGAACTGAGCTTCGAGTTCTCACACTGTTCCCGGCCTACTGTACTGTACTTGTTATATTTTAACAACGAGGTTTTTGTATTGTTCGTCGAAGCTAGATGATACATGCACGAAAATTTCTCGTTTCGATGATATTTCGGAAATCAAATTCAAACGTAATGTAAATTCGATTAAATAAATCTAAGCACAATATATTGACAATCTGCTTTTATAGCTCGTTAATTTCTTCGTGTTGCGATTTTGAAAATTTATTTCCTTGTCTCATTATTCGGATCGTCAATACGAACACACAATGTTGCGCACATTTTACGCACGCGTGAATGTAATTCGATCGTTTTGTTACGACTATTAGATTTCATAAATCGTATTATCTGATAACACTGCATCGCTTATTAAAGCTTTCCGCAGTGTAATGCGATTTTGCATGCTTTGTTCGTCAGCGATACCGCAACGAATGTAAAACACACACACACACATACATACACACACGTCATTCGTTGCTTTCCACGGCGATTCCACATTTCTCGCATTGCAAAAAGGGGGAAAAACGAGCCAGGATCGTGCTGCTTTATTATACCGACATGACGGATACGATGATCATTAGCACCATTAGTGCAACCTGCATTCGGGATCAAACGTTTCGCTACCGGGCTGCTTCGTTCCATCAATAACGATCTCCTATTGTTCGCGTCCGTTCTCTGCTCCCTTCCCTTCGTATTAAACGAAACTTGCAAAATCGAGAAGGAAACATGAAACTTTTTTTCCAACAGGACCACCGTACAGAACGAAATATTCGGCAAAACATGGGAGAGAGCAATAAGCGCGGGTAAAAACGATGATAATGAGATAGTTTTGTTTTTCCGACACGAAGGAAAAAATGCGACGTAAATGTGGCGAAGTGATCAACAAGAGTTAATTTTTGATAGCATGCGTAAACAAGTAAACGTGTTCGTCAACGAATTTTCCGCGTATTGGCCATAAAACATGTGCGTACACGCAAGAATGCGCTCGAGTGAACAGAATTCACCCCCGTTCGGGACGCTTATCAACGCCTGTGCGTTCGGATATCACGCCTTCGTTTCTCACCTAATTGAGGGGAAAAGTCCCCTGAGAATTAAATCGAACAAGAATCTCATTCGAATAGTTAATCCGTAGCAATATTTCGCGGCATATTTGTACGATTTAGCCAACTTTTCCTTCACCTTCGAGACAATTCTTGTATGATAAATGCATACGCTCTTTTGTTCTATTTGTACCATCGTTTTGTATCATTCGGCAACTTTATATGTAATCTCGTATTTGAATTTTTTAAATCGAGATTTTTCTTTGTCTCTTCTCGGCATTGTGAGAAGACATCGTGACCGATTTAGATGAGCGAAGCGTGAAACTGCATTTACGCGTCAGCAAAATTTCGCTGTCGCTGAAATAATGGGGGTATTGTTGTGGATAATTACGATTATTTTGTAGATTATTAAAAGCAAATGCATAATAGCGCAATAAAAACGTAAAATCGTTCTCGCCAATTGAAGGTCGATTAATGAAAAAGAGAAAAGTGCCAAAAATAAAATTTTTTAATGCAAATGAATTTAGAGTTCTCTTGCTCTTTGATACTTGTATGCATATGAATAATTTGGGCTTTTGCAAATTAAAATAAATTTCTATGACACTTTTAACTTTTATCGCTCGAGCACTTTTGCATGCAGCTCATATATCCTTTTTCACGAAGAATATTGAGGTCTGATATTTTGGCATCTTTACCCTTATGTCTATCATTGGTTCTCAATTATCAGCAATGACGTGCGATAATAACGATTAGCGTTCCCCGTAGGTCTTTATGGAATTTGGATTTTCCGATGCATTAGAGATCGCCTCGAATAAATATCGTTCTCCCAATCATGCATATGGAGGTATACACAAGATCACCCCTCCCTCTTTTCCCTTACCGGCGCGAACAATGAAACGTCTGAATGACCGACGGATTACAGACATGTACCGGTCGACTAATTATGCGCGCGCGCTCGGCGAGCTGCCCCGAAATTTTCGATTCATTAGCGGACTGTCTCGCGCGCTCTACATACGCGCGGTGTGCAGAATGATGGGAAAGCTGCAGCTGATCGAGAGGAAATAACCGATCCCGCTTTTCGTGGCTTCCATTGGTTTGCACCGCGTTAAGCCGCCCGCATTAAATACACGGTAAATTCGAGAACGCAGCCCTCGCGAAATTCGTCGAAATATTACGTGCGCGCGCGCTTGCTCATGGCATTATTAAACCACTTTGGGGTACGGTACATGTATATTTTTCTATATCATCGCTGTTACCCCCGCAGGGAGAAAACATTTTCTGCTGACGGCTCCGGATATAGTTGCTTTTCATCATCCTGCTCTAAAAATACGTTGAATATCATGTTCGATGCGCCGTGATTTTTTTTTCGGGTTACTAACGAAACACCGCGGAATTTTAAATCGCGCGTTTGTTCGAGTTTTTTTTATTCAGAAAAGTTGACTTTTTCGCAGTACAATATCTGCGTGATAGTGCTTATTGTGTGCGCAGCATTAATCTCGTTAAGAAAAAACATGATAGAAAGGCCAATCTTGTAAGTTTCCTAATTCCTGAAATTTTCGTGTGTGTTTGGACTGGCCTAAGATGGTATTTAATCCCTTCTCTCGTTTGAGGTTCGCTCGAGTGGTTTGTGTCGCATTCGTGTAGGGATCCTGCTTTTTCGACCGAATCCCATGAACTTTCGAGTCCTCGCTCGCTAATGACGACGTCCTCAAATCCCTAGCGGTTGCTTTACAAATGTGACCAGCTTTCAGATCGGAGATAGTCCTTGGTCTTTACGGACCAAGTTTTTAATCGCTCGTCTTTCGAATCCGCCTGCGGCCGTACTTAATTGTCGTTTTAAGCCCATCGTAGGCGGATAGTAATATTAAGTCATTTTGCCTTTCTCTTTTTATAGACTATTCTTATTCTATAGTATTTAAGATCACTGACAGATATTTAAATTTTTACAATACAGCGTGTCTCTTTTTTTAAATATTTATTTGTAGACATACTAAATGGATATGAAATCTTATAACTTTCTAGTATTCGATGAAAAAAAAAAGATTTATAAAAATAATTGCTCTCTACTTTGCATGCATATTTACTGCTATTTTGTTACATTGTTTTTGACATTACGCATATGCAGAATCAAACTGTATTTCTTTTTCTAGAAATAAACATAATTAGTTAAAATTACGCAAGACAAGGCAAGAGTAGGTATACAAAGTCGTAACAGTTTTAAAGTTTTCACATCCACAGTTGAGCGTTAAAATTTATTCATTTCTCTCACCGTGATTAAAACAGTTTTCTGTGTATATACAAAACCTCTTATCAAAAATATATAATTATATAATAAGCAGATTAGAAATTCTCCATATTCCTGCAACGAGTACAAAAGGAAAGAAATTATATTCTATATTATGTATTATATACATTATATATCGTATATTAAATATGGTATATTAAATTTTGGTAACTAATGGAAATGTTGTGGAAAAGGATTTTAATGAATAAATTTTCAATCAAAATCGAAAAAGAAATTTCTGCATTATAAACAGAGAAACAATGGATTATAGGATTACTATCGTATCGCATCGTGAAAATATATTAATTATTGTCATTATATTAAAATTTTAATTAATACCATAATCTTTGTGCAATAAACAAGAATGACTACTATACGCAAATAAATGCAGTTTTCTGAATTCGGATTATAAATATTTGTGAAAAATTTTGAGCTGATGAAAAATATATTTCGTGAAATAAAAATATATATATATGTCTATTTTGTAAGATACATTGCTGTGAATTCTTAAAGTTAACGAAAGAACAATCTGAGATGTGCGAAGATGATGCATAAAAGCGATCGCTGGTGAACACAAAGGAAAAAAGAAACCTTGACGCATCTAATAGAAAAATTGTTTTCTTAATTTCTGAATATATCGAACATATTATCGAAAGTCACAAAGAGACAGCTTTGTCGAGTGGTGCGGAACAAGTAGCACCTCAATGAAGAATAAGGAAACCTTAGAAGTAAACGAAACAAGTACGGATGAAAGACTCTTGCGGTGAATTTGGCGAGGGAGTGTGAGAAGGAGAAGAGGCTGAGGGTGGAATTCTGGTGCGCAAAAGGGAGGACAGGTACAACGACGAAGGTGGTGAATACCTCCGAAACGAAGAGGGATGAGGGAAATGCCCGTCGTTGGCGAGCCAATGGGGATCGAAGCCGCAGAAAAGCCTTTGGTGGGAACTCCAGGTGGTGGTGACCCTATCACCCTCGTCTCTGCGACCACCACTTTTCCCTTCGCACTTCACCCTTCGCTTTTCCCAGCTCTCGCAGCTCTTTGCCGTCGGCAGAGTCATACAAGTCTCGAGCAAAGCCGATCGTACCGCTCTGTATCACGTAAATTCCTTCCTCTCGCCCTCCCTGCGCGTCATCGGAGTTGCTCTCTAATATCTTCCAGTCCTATCATTTGTAACCCCCGTGACTGAAGCGACTGCAAGCGAAACGCACACTAGAGCGAGGCTTGATTTTTCGACGACGGCTTTTTCCTTTTCGCTATCGTGAATCATTCGCCTCTGAAGGCGCCTCGCGCGTTAACTTACAATCCGCGTATCTGGATTTTTTTTTCGAAACTCCCGTTTATTTTGCTAACAATTAACATACATAAAATTAAATTCTGATATAAGGGCTTCTTTAGAGACACACACCAAACACCGATGGTTTAATCGATATTAAGTAATTAATAGCCATTATTGAGGGCGAGCCTAGTTTTGCGTGGACGGCTTTTTGTTGTCCCTCGAGAGAAACGCACACGTATAATACAATAGTTCTTGGGCACATAATTTAATTTCTCCGACGCCGTTCTATGCGGTTTTCTTTTTATTTTTCTTCCTCTGTTCTGTCCGTTCTTTGTTCTTTCGCCGCCCACAAATAAACAACGAGCCGTCCGCCTGCCATTAAGATTTTTTCCCCTTCGATCGATGGAAAAGTTTTCGTGCTGCCCCTTTTTACAGGGTGGCAGATAAGCAAATAGTCTTACAACCACCATAACGTTGTTTGGGAGTGTTATTTCTGGAAACTAACTCGAGATCCCATCTTCCTGTTGTTATTAGCTAATGGTATCTACTGAAGTTCTGCGAAAATTCGAAATCAGAGAGTGTGTGAGTAATGATGATAATGGTGGTAGTACCTAGAATTCAGTACAAGTTTCCTCGAACCATTGTACGATACTATAGCGAACTTTACAGTCGTTAACGAGATTAACATTTTCCAAAGCAGCAAAGATACTGGATTGATAAGTAAGTTCTCACACAGACATGCCACATGCATGTATATAATATAGTTTTAATCTTTACAGTATTTTTTGTTCAATTGACAAGAAATATTCAGTCAGTTGTGTAAATTTTTCATTTTTACTTAAAAAAAAGTGCCTTTTCTCTATTTTGGGCGTTTCTCGGTCGTCACGTAACCGTAAAACTTGTCGTAATTGTCGACAGTCTCGAAGATACCGGCGAAAATTACAACAGACCGATCTGGTTTCCGACTTGTGAAACGTCGCAAATAAATTCGCATCACCCAGTCCTTGCTGGGAGAAACGACATTTTCTTCTCGCGTGGGAAATTTCGGGGCTGTTTCACAATCCCTGCGCTTTATCTAACGACGTTGGTGATCTGTCGGTATCTTAGTCCGCCGCGACGGGAGATTATATGGCGTACTTAGATTACGCCAAAGTAAATTTTGCCGTTCTGGAATAACGCGAGATTCACAGGCGGGTACGCTTATTTTTCCTCGCGAAAAACGGAATTTCGTGATACCGCGATATTGTCGTATACACGCGAGCCGACTCTACGCGCATACATGCGGATGGATGTATGTATGTATGTATGATGTGTCCGTGTGTGCATGTGCCGAGCTCATCGGAACGCGCGAGCTTTAATTCGAACCGATATAATCCGCTTATCTGTCAGGGCGCTTATTAATTTTTAGACTGGCAATCGGATCCCCGAGCGACGCGACGCGTCTAGTCTATCGGCCGCAATCGAATTTAACGAAAAAAGAGAGAGGGGAGGGATAAGAAGAAATAAACGAGATTCGACACAAGAGTAAATCACGCATTCCATAAAACGATAGGCGAAGATTTGTGAAATGAAAGAGTCATCCCTCATTCGTTTAATCTTTTTTAACCGCCCTCAAAAATAGCCTGTTATACAAAATTTTGTGTATCGTCGACAGACGTTTATTCCACGATCGTTGTGCCACTTTTGTTCACGCTGCAGGCTTGAGGAAAAGGGAAAAGCTAATCGAGAGAAAAGGTATTGCTCCACTCGATCTCGTTGGAAAAATGTCGGGTTTTATAAAAGGAAATAAATGACGTTGCTCTCGCGATCGCGGGTCCAAGCTCACGAGAGAGAGAGAGAGAAAGAGAGAGAGAGAGAGAGAGTCACGTTGCCCCTCCTTCCTTTTTTATTTGACATCTTCCTGCTATTATTGCTCGACTTCTATAGGGATTATTTTCAGCATAAGTTTTTATGAACGAGGATATAGAAGTGAAAAATTTATGGACGTATGTCTATACGAGATTATTTTTTATTATGTATATGAAAAGATGATTGTTTTAAGTTCTCTGCATTAATAAAAAATACATACGCCATTTATCAGGCCGAAACTGATCTTTCGATCGTAGTGCTATGACCTTTAAGTATAATAGTCGAAGATTAATTTTTCAGAGTTCTTTCATCCTTCTTGCCCGATGACACACGGTCTCACACGACCTTCTTTTGGCATCGTTTGTTCCGATCGAAAGTCCGATCATCATGATTACCTTTTTACAACGAAACCGTCCCCGCCGGAGCTTTCACAAGCTTTGTCACGTATAGCATCTAGTCATGATTCGAGCGATCTTCAATGCGCCGATTTCAATTTCGCGCGATAAAAACGCGTCATTGAATGAGAGGATGGATCCCTTACATTGGTTTTATATAGAATGTATCAGATGTCCTGCAGATATCCCACGAGTTTGGCTTTCAATATCTATGGTTCAGAGAAAGTGCGCCACTTCCGAGACGTCCCGTGTATCGATAGTTCATGTCTCGATACAAGAAAATATGGCAGCGTCACGGGTGGAACATATATTTCGGCAGGCGCCGATAAACGACCGAATTAAAGTCGCAATGTCATCGTTAAAATGAACTCTGACGCTTTTTTACCTTCATTCGTATATCTGTCAATATTCACGGTATTCATAGCATTCTCGTAAGATCAGAAAAAATCCCGAATAATCGATTCGGAAATCATATTACAAACGCGCAACGTCACGCTTGAAACGAACTTATATCCTATGAATATGAAATATATCCTGCGTATTATAACAGCGAGAAATTAATATTGCAATTAAAAAGCGCACAAAAAGGTTATTAATGTATTTTTTAAATAATCTCGAGTATAATGGATGTATAATTTATCCTAATTAAGGAAGACATTAATTGATTGTAATCCTTAATGTTCGAAAATAGACTTCTTTGTGGTATTATCATCATTTTCCACAGATCACTTGAATCAACGTTGCAATATAGATAATTTTATTTAAAAGAGCGAGCATCTTGGAAGAATTAAGAGCGTAATTAATACTGTATTATTAATAAACTCATCACAGTAATATTCGACTAAGAACATATGTTTATAAAATTCAGGGAGAGGGTCTAATTTTTTTTATAGTATGTATGTACATAACGTAAAAGTAACAAAGCAAACTAATAAGAGATGGAAAAAAATTTCTGAAGTTGAGATTAATAATAAAACTTGATTTATATCAAAGACGAAAATGTAATATACTGCCATGCATAGATATATGCACGGGAAGCCACGGGGAGGAGGGGGGGGGGTACGAGAAGGTTAACGATTTTCAGTCGTGAAATATTGATATACGCAGGACGCATATTTTTATGGGAACCATAAAAATCGGTCGCACATGACGGCAGCCGCGTCGAAAGAATCGTAAAAATTTCACGCACGCACGCTAGACGCCTGACTCTCGCGGAATGTGCATTCTTTACTTAGTCGCGCATTCGCGATCCCAACGAACCTATAAGCCGTAAACAATAGTTACGCCCGGTATATAAGGCGCGTCAAATTATCAAGATATATATTCCTAAGGTACCCCCGGCGGCTGAAAGGCTCGCAGGGTGGTACGGGCGCGAAAGGGTAAGGAGGAAAGAGTTGGCGAAGGAGAAAGACGAGAGGGGCTTTCGCGTAAAGGAAAAAGGGGGAAAGGGACGGCTGGCTGGTTCGCTCGCTCGCTCGCTCGCTCGGGTGGTTGGGAAATCGACAGAAGGAGGCTGCTGGAGGATGGTAGTGCGCTCCACGCAGACACCCAGCGGCCCCATTGCACCCTGGGGTCTGTATTAATGATATAATATTTCTTTGATTCACCGGAGCAGCGTACCTTCCTTAACAACCACCCTCCTTGGGCCCCAAGTTGATCCCATCCTCCTTCCCCCTTTCCTCCCTCTCTCTCTTTCTCTCTCTTGAGCAAACCGAGGGAGGTAGAAGAAGACAGTGGACGAGTTCAAACGTAGTTTCAGTAGAAGGAAAACCCGTTTTGCGTCCCTTATAGCGGAGATAAATTACATTCATGTTCTCCATCCCGCGCCTCCTCATCCCCCATCGCCTGGAGCAACTACCTTCGGGCACCGCGCGCGAGTCTCCGTTCGAATCGTCGTTGGAAGACGAGATTCGAGGAACGTAGCGGAGTTTATTTAAATCAGAAATAACTCTTCGTGCCCCGTCTCCTCCCCGCTTGAGCACATCCCACCGTCTCTATCTCTCTCACTTGTCCCCCAATCCTCTCGTCACGCAACCCCCTTCTCGTCCTCCGCACCGAAACTCGCTAGAAACTTAGCGGATGGCTTATAACGCTTATAACTCCGTCAATGATAACGAGGTTCCGCTTCTATCCGCTCTAATAACAATCTCATGACAAATTGCCTATCTCTATAGGGTGTCGTGGTACTATCGCGATTTCTTTTTGCTGTTAGTTAACTTGGATTTCTTTTCAACAGAAATTGAACGGCAATTTTTTTTGCGATTTTATTACTTTCAATTATAAATAATAATTTTTTATTAAGTCTTTTTTATATATATCTTTTAATATCATATTCGAGGAACTTGGAAATTTAAATGCAATGATCTTAAAGATGTATATGCATACATCTTCCTTTTTTTTCTTTTATATTTCCATATTTTCTGTGAAAACACGACAGATTCAGAAGCTAGATGACAGTAATCTCTATGGCCGTCGAAAACTGCGATTATCGGACTTTCCAAAAGAATCATTCTTCCCAAGTCTGCGAAATGCGAGACGTATCGCTAAGAAAGCACCCGCGGGAATTCGCGAACTCGAATGGACTTATTCACCGGATGCGAATAAATTTCGGCGGAGCTTCGCGAGCGAAGTTGAACGACGCGGAAGGAAAGAAGATAGAAGGGTGGCTTTCTGAAGGGTCGATTTTTCGAGCTAAGGCGACCCTCTTCGATCTATCGGGACGACTCGGGCCGCGCACCGTGAACATACAACACACAAATACGCGTATATATACGTGTGTACGAGCAATACGTTCGTAAGTTGGATGTTTATGGCGGAGCGCGAGTATTCGATCCAATAACGGCTTTATAGCCGACGTGCCTAGCTCGAGCGAGCGCGCCGCGGTTTCTCGATGGCAAAATGTTAGGAAGTTCGTGGCCAGGCCCGTGCTAGAGGAGGACTGCGGATAATCCGGGATCACAAAGGGCGAGATGCCCGTCCAAACCGAGAGATCGGGGAGTCGGCTCCCCGAAGCGCAGGACACGAGAAGGGGAACCTGGATCTATCGTGTGTCACGACGCGTCGTGGGGATTATAGAATTTCGGTCGTGGCGAAACATGTTTGGGTATACGGGACCGTCAGTCTAATTCAATCCCGATGGAAGGACGACAATGCGAAGAGAGAATATGTCGAACTTTTAATTAAAAATTATTACGGAGATGAACTAAAATAAATGAATTGCGTTACTGTAATTTAAAATTACAGTAATATAATTGTGCGCGTCAGAAACAAAAGTTTATTATATATCAAAAGTGGGATGAATACGCGTGAAGTAGACGTGAAGAAAGAATAATATCGCGCTCCATAGTATGAAAAGGAATGAGATAAAGGAAATGATACATATATGTATGTATACGTGACAATCCGACCTCTCTGATCCCGAAGTCAAGGAAAGACACTGCTCACTCCTGTTGCAAAGCACCGATATATAAACCTATTCGCAAAATAATAAAGTCCTCCGGCTGCCTTTTCTCGGTGATGTACGGCCCTATAAATGTAGCCGGCACCCTTGTAATGGGGTTTCGTCTACGGTGGTATACACCCGTACGATTACCACTCTTGTCCCAGGGTTTCTGCGATTGCCTACAACATGTTTCGCGCTTCTCGTAAATATGTGTGTGTGTGTGTGTGTGTGTGAAAAATTCTTGCTCGCTAAAAGTCTGATTTCTCACCTTAATTATTTCCCGACTTGAAACAAGTGATTAGTCACAGATATTTGTTATGCAGACAAGCACGCGACGACTGTCACGAGTTACTTGATTAGGATGACCGATGGATTAACTCTAGATTAAACTGTAAAAAGATGAAGATCTAATACACTGCGGCATACATGTCTAACGGCGGTGACATCGCGTAACGAATTAAATTTTATAGACTTCAAATTCGCTGCTTGCGCGGATCGCTCGGCGAAGAGTGTGTGGCACCCTCGATCATAATTAAATGTAACAGTGACGCTGGAGAATGTAGACGACGACGAGTTGCAAATGGTCGCGAAAAACATTTCTCGGATAGTCCATGAAATCCGAAACGCTCTCGAAATGTCACGATAAAACGGCAAACAACGCGGAACATCCAGCAGCGAAACGTATACGCTGGCCCCGTCGCCAAAGAATGCTCTTATTTGCGTTTGGCGGAAACAAAATAAAAAAAAAAGGAAAAATACATGGCGTGGAGAATCGCCCGTAAATGTTCGGTTTTTGTGAAATACAGCGGCCGACCATAACGGTGTGCCGTTTGCTCGATAATTATCGACGCGCTGGTATTTACGTACGCACGCGTGCGCGTTTTAGTTTTGCAACAAGATCTTTTATCCGATCCGTCGAACGAAACGAAAAACATTGGTGCGCAAATCGTTTGCGAATCATAACACGCACAATGGAACACGCCTGTACATTCAACGATGTATAAAACTAGTTTTCGGTAAATTTCTCCCATTAAACTCCGATTGCGGGCTGTTTGCCACGTGTTTGCCACGATTCACGCAGTCGTGGCACGTGTGCGCTGCTGCAGCCTCCGCCAATTAAAATTAATTTCCTCGATGTTTCTATACACTCCAAACGTAACTTTTCGATTAACATGATGGACTTATCGCCATACGTTACGTCACGTTTTATTTTTTGCTATTCTAAAGCACGCTGCGCAATCGACGAACGCACGTCCCCTTGTTAGGTGTCTGAATGGATCATTGTGCCGAAAATCGCGACGCTTGATCGCTAAAACGAGCGACGTGATCGTGCGCGGCTGGCTGCATGTCCGCCAACATAAGGGTTGATCCTGGATTCAGCGGATCTCGCGCGGAGGATTTCGTCCCATTCGCACGGAAACCCAATTGCGCGGCTCTATGCGTCATTAGCGCTGGAAACGGAGTTAACGCCGTTAACGCCGGGTCGGTCGGTCCGTCCGGCTGCGATATTATTCGCACTTGTGCCAACCGTTCATTCGTTGGTTTGGTCATTGGACTCGCGCAGATGCGCCGCCGCTGCACGAAATTCACATGAGCCATCATTCATTCCAATTAACTGATTCCGTTGATGAAATTTTTCTTCGACTACTGTCATCCTTTCAACTTCTTACAAATAGGTTTCATGCTGAACTCCCGCTTTGCTGGTTACAAGCGGAAGATTCGCGCGAAAGGACAGTTTTAAATTTTGTCATTTGCACGCGCGGATTCAGCGATACGAAATCATTTTTATCATCTCCACCGTGCTCTTTTGCGCCTATCAAAAATTTTACAACTAATTTTTATATGACGAAGTACATAGCGAGTGCAAGAAATAATTACAATACATCGAATTACCAGAGATTAGGAAAGCTTCGATGATCGCGGTCCTAGAACTGTGCGTTTTATTTAGTGAAATAAATTTTTCTTATGCTTGAAAATTTGCTGACGAGAAATTTTATTTCCTTTAACGTTCTATCAATATCGAATCTCGCCGCTTTGCCAATATTTTTCATGGCTTATTCGGCAAATATTTTCGATCTATAATACACACTAAAAACTGGGTCACTTCACTGCATGCAAAATGAACTACTACGCAGATAGAAAGAGTATTTCAATATTTTTACATTTGCTAGTACGTTTTACAAAGGTGTAAGTAATTTTTGTGGATATATGTATAAACATATGGACATAACGAGATGAGCCGCTAAACACACAATGCTTCATATTCGATAAAAACAAATGCCTTTATTATGCGTCCTTAAAATGTTTATTTTAATCGTATGCATTCAATTAAATATGTCATAATTTGTTTATGGAATACATATATAGATACATGCGTTGTTTACGCGAATTACAGCTGTGTATTCGCTACATTAACAAATTGCTTTTTCGCTAATGGAAAGATTACATCAGCTGCAGATCATAGTGTGGATACAAAGGATAGTTCGTTGAAGTAAACACAAATACCACATGAAGTAATACCACTGTTTGCTTAGTGTTTCACTTGTGCGTTAACAATTAATTAATTTGTCCACCGTATGCGCTGTAATTAGCGTAAGTGTTCGAATACAAATCCAAAACGTGTTGACACACGTAGTTAAACAAATTCCAAATAAAGCGACTCGCGTAATATTATAACATTCTCATCTAGTTCCGTGCTCAGATTAACGGGCGCAAGATTAACTGGTCATATTTACGAAAATTATATATTATGCAGCTTTTATCGTGATGAATCACAAACCTTTTCGTTCCGATTCTTACTTTGCATTTAATCTAATCTGTGCAAGAAATGTGAAAGTAAGTACTAATATTTGAACGTGTTTATACAGACAGTGTATATTTATCTTATTCTCTGAAATTATCGTAAGATCGTAACTTCGTGACTTTTCTGACATACAATGTATTAAATTGTTACTTCTCTCTATTTTCCTTTACTAATTCTCATTTATTAACTGGGATATATGTATATACTCAGGACTGGGATATATATATAGCAGGAGAACTCCTTCAAATATTCAAACATGGTACGGTGGATATATTTACGAAAAGTATGTTAAATTAAATACGAATACGAAAATTATACAATCGGTAACAACTTGTTTGCAATAATATCTTTTAACAGAGAAAACTTATATTAATTAATTTTACATAAAATATATTACAACGGATATTTTATCCGTATAATATTGAATTTCTCGATATCAAGTTTTCTTTGAAGCGCTCAAAAGCTTCAAGATAGTGTGTAAAAAGGTACATTGAAAAATACAGATTATTTTTTATGCTTTTATCTAGACAAGATAATAAAATTTTAAGAAAGTTATCAAGTAAACGCATAATAAGACGTGCCCTACAGCACTTTTCGTAGTACTTGACTTTCGCATGATACAATAACGACGAATCCAGCTGACTCGCCGAGATCCTCACAATCAAGCAACGAGCCTTGAGCTTTTGTATATAAGAAAGTATCATTCGCATTTCAATACCGATCGCGTCTCTCTTTTCCGGTCATGACGAGGAGACGCGACGAGGCTTTAAGTAATATCGATATCGATACGGAAAGACGAGTGTTGAAGAAAGGAAGAAAAGATGAGAGAAAGAGAGAGAGAGAGAGAGTGAGGAGGGAAAGAGCGAGCGTTGCAAATGCATCGATATTGAATTGAAAATGGTCGCGCGGAAAACGGAGAGGACGGAAGGAAGACTCATAGCTATTCGGTGGCGAATATAACCGCACATAAACATCCTTCTTTCCTATCCTGCACCTTTCATTTTTGCTTATCCGTCGTTTATATTGTGTATATATATATATATATATATATATATGTATAATGAACTTGAAAATGCGGTTATCGGGCGAAACCCCCTCGCCTCTTCAAGACGATTATGCAATGTTTTATTAATCTTTTGCCGCTGTTTTCTCTTCATTTCCTCCCTTTCCCTCCCGGGGCAAATCAATTTTCGCTATATCTGGGCTCGATTTCTATCTCAGCGAAATCGCGCGCTCTTCTTCCTCCGTCGACCGTGATAATAAAACGGTCAGAGGACGGCGCGGTGTACGTAATGCTTTTTATTAAGTTTTCCTCGATAAACGTACCACTTGACTGTCGCGGATGCGACTTTGCAACCCGAGTCTTCGGGGAATTTTCCTTTACGCCGAGTTGCGCACGAGGACGATTTAGAAATACGGGATTATTAATTTCATGAACACTCAAAGGAGAAAAGAATCCAAGTGAAATTCACTCAGGATCTCAAGAGAGACGCTATTCTTTCTCTGTTGTATGGTTATATTTTTATTTTTCGACGCAATTACAATATAAATTATTACGATATGTAATATAGCTATACGATAGAAGCTGCACTTCGTAAAAATAATATTTATTAAAACAATGGTAAATAAACTTAACCGTTTACGGAAATAACACGATGGATAGAGAAATATGCCTTATACGTATACATTTTATTCTCTCGGCAAACTGCGCGCTGAATAATGTCGATCTTGAAACACAATTTCAAATTGAAGCCGAAATAGTACACGATACTCAATTTAATAATGAAAAGAATAAAATATTTAAATGAAAGAAAGCATTTTTACAGAATCAATTGCCATTTTGTCTCTGACGAGATGACGTAATTAAAACGAAATTTTTGTACGTAAGTTTGCCTCGACGTCGCCTCGCCTTTTCGTCTCCCTTGAATTTTGTCGTTTGTTCCGCGCATGTTTGCCCGTACACGAGTTTCAGATATTCCATTACGACTTGCGCTCCGAGGTAAATATAAAAATGCTTTCCGTTCCTTCCTGCATGTTTTACCTTTCCGCGCATAAATCAGAAAAGAATCTCGACATAACTCCCCGAGATCGGTTTCGGGTTAAAGTAACTGCGCAAACTTGGACAGTCGTGTGTCCCCTTTTATCTTAAAACTGTGCAAGAGATTTTGCTCAGCAAGACTACAAAACGTAAATGCTTTGTGAAATCATACACGGAGCTGTAGTAGAGTAGTTAAGTAGTAAAAGTATATTACATATCGGACCTTCAATTAGTCTCGCTATAAGAGCGCTTAGGTTTAGATTATTTAAATATTTTAATTTAACCAAATAGGAGTATGTACAATACATCTTAAAAAATTTGACGATATAATCATACATTTACGTTACATATTAACATTAAAACAAAAATTAACAATTGAATCACAATATGTATGTATACTTGTGCAAAAAATAATGTATTTATTTATTTGAAATATTTAAAGTCTAATAATTTCGTGTTCCTTCGTGTTAACTGACAAAATCTTTTTTTATTGTTGCAGGCGTTTCTTGAAATGGCGGACGAGAACGCTGCAGCGACTATGGTGACCTACTACGCTTCCGGCGTGGCCCAACTCAGAGGCAGAGCAGTCTACGTGCAGTTCAGCAATCACCGTGAACTCAAGACGGATCAAACGCACTCCAACAACGCGGTCAGTAGCCCAACAAATGATGTCGCCAACACCTCTGAGGTCTGTGTCATACTTCTCGCTTCACTTCTTTCTCGCTTCACTAAACCTCGGAACGGCTGCATGACCACTATTCTTGCCGAACTAACTCTCTTTCGATCTCCTTCTAACACTCGCTCTCTTCTTCTTCTTCTTCTTCTTCTTCTAAAACCAATGACGTCAATCTAAAAGCGAAAAACCTCACAAGTGTTGTATCGAAAATTATACATTTGAAATATGACAGGATTTTTATTTGATGAAAAGCGCTGAACGTTTAGCATTCTTGCCTGTGAGGAGCAGAAAGCGTATTCTTGTCGCACTACGTCCTATGTCGATGACAGTGAGGGCAGGCAGGGAATCCTGTCGATACAATGGTTGTTAACTACGCGGTCAAATTAGCTTTGATAGTATGTTATTTATGCGGCTTAATCAATTAAGCCGATATTGAGATCCTTGCCTGATATATCTTTGCCTGAGCATCGGAACAATCCAAATGCATGGCGCACGACCATGCGAAAGAGCAGACGGGTGGGACACACCATGGCCATTTCGCCGTCAAGTCAATCTAAACACTCACGTCCGCAAACTCCGTTATAATTAATGCGTCCATAATTTATGAACGATCCCTCGGGCGCGAGCAAGCGCGATGGTTCATCCCCGCAACTACATCCTGCTAAACCCCTCGTCTACGTGACACATACTTGCAACTTGCGCGTTTCATCGTGTGCTGCCGGTCATCATCGGAACTAGTTAACTCACTGCGCAATATTCGGGGCTGCACGGCCGTTCCGAATGAAATTTGTCAGCGAATTAATTAGCACGCCAACTCAACCGGCGAATCAATTAACGGAATTCAGTTAGGATACTCACGTCATTGTACGCGCACGTGCGTGCCAACTTACGTTCCACGTTGTGATGTTCGAGCTCCATCAAATGAAAATTAACGCTCGTCTCTCCTTTCCATCGTTTTCTCTGAGGATTTTGGTTTGCTCAAAACCAAATCAATGTGAACGTTTCCAATCGGAAATCTGGCGAGAGTGATACGGCGACGTGCTCGGCGACACACTGTGTGCATCATTGTTGTCGTCTTGTTGTCTTACAATTCCGCCACGGGAGAGCAGTCGGCAGTGACATCGAGCGAAGCTAGCTAGTATTATCGTTAACCAGGCCCGCCACGTCGCGTCGTCGACATCGTAACTCCATAAGTTTCTCGATGCCATCGCGTCGGTCTGTCTGCCTCCTTCCCGAGGACACTCTTTGCCCTCCCTTCTCTGAGTTCCTACCGAACTGCCGTTGCACCCCCGGGGGCGCAACTTTGCGGTGGAAACGGACACCGATCCCACGGGGAATCCTCCCGGAAAGTTTCACGTGTATCGGGACGGGGGGGGAGGTAAGGTGGTGATGGTCCGCACGAAAAATAATAAATAAGGAAGTAAATAGCCCGGCGACGCGCTTCGTCGCCGCTGATGCTTTTTCTTGACACGCAGAAACTTTCCGCACACGTGACCGTGGAAACTTTACAATCTACAGGATTTACAGAACTGCGACGTGCACCGTTTGTTTGAGAACAAAATTCATCGTAATTCTAGGAAATTTCTATTGCGCAAATCTTACGTTACTTTCTGTTAATGACATCGTATCGCAATTAATACTTTATAAATAGAAGCGATCACACGGAAGAAAAATGAAAAGAAAGCCAAGTGACGTTCTTATGTTCTTCTATGTTTAATGTATACAATGTTTTCTTCACACGCCTTGTAGGATTCTATTTCTAGAAAATATTCAAGTTCTTTCCTTTCAACTTTGTAAAGATTGAATTTTTAACGTTTGTTTTTTTAATTTTTTATATACGTATATAAATAAATTTTACTTTGATGATTTTCATTTCAAATAGATATCGCATAGAGAAAATGTTAAGGATATCAAAATTTATTACCATTATTTATGATATTAAACAGTTGATTTAATTTAAAACTAAATTCTCGACAAAAGAAAATCAATTGCAAGTTACATTAAAAATATCTTTATAAAATACAATTTATATTTAATTTATTTAAATATACTTGAATTTAAAATTTTCCTCCAATTAAAATAACAATTGAGATAAAGCTATTTATATTAAAGTAACGTTAAAATACTCTTCGAATGCGACAATAAATTGGCATTCCAGCAAAAAAGTATCACATTCATATTGTTCATTCGAAAATAAAAGAATGCTTAAGCTTCAATTTTATTTTTGTTCTGGTTCTCACTAAATCAAAAATTCAAAGGCAATCTAAAAATCTAAATAAAATGTCTCTTGAAGCACATTTAGCAAATCGTAATTTTATCATCAATATATTTTTGAATTTAATTTATAATTCTAAATATTCCATTCGACGATAATCTTTAAGGTCAAAAATGAAAATCGGTTAAATACTAATATAAAAAGCGATATTAAAATGACCTTTGCATTCTTCTTAAGTAAAGAGAGAAAAAAAATGCGATGATACTTCTGAGAGGGATGCAAAGATAGTCGGCGAAGAGTTTCATGGCGCGTTTGCTTCCTCTACGGTCGAATGATTTCTCGCCGAGCGTCCAGACTGACAAACGATGCCGAAAAAGCAATCGCCGTGAAAGCCTCGGCGATGCACCACTCGTGCATCGGCCTCTGTCTCTACGTGCGCGCGACGATGATGCCGGAATTTTGCGGCCCGAACGCAAGACAAACGTCGCCCTGCAGTCTTCGCGTGCTCGCCGCCTGGAACAAGAAATCAATTTTACATGAACGAAGAAACAAATCCGCGACGACGGCTGCCACAAAACGTGTGTCAGCTCTATGCTTTTTATTCTCGATTAAAATATCCTTGTGCACGTTCAACGTAGAATGAAGAATAGCTTGTTCGAATCATGTGAGTGTCTTACGTATTATGAGATATTCGATTGCACGAGATATATCATCGTTAAATGGACGAAACAAGTTGGCAAAGGCATGAAACAGCTTGGAGAAATCAAATTTAGCGAAGGAGAAAGAGCGCGAGAGGGAATATATTTATGAGTAAAAGGCGACAGCCCCTGGGGGTGATGTGTCGGTTAAGTAAATGCCTGGTTGGTGAACTCGTTTAATAAAGACGCCATGCGCTGCGGCGCGGCGCGGCGCGGCGCCTCGGCATTGTTTAGTAATTAATTTAGAGCCAAGCTCGTCGTCCCTCAACGAATAACCGCGCGCTGTTTAGAGCAGGAATGAGTGAGATAAAAATAAGTATTTCGGACAACGAGCGCGAAAAACGTGGGAGAATTATAATGTGGTGGCATTGCGCTTAAAAATAGATTATTATCAAGAGAGATCTAATTAAAGCCAAATTAAATACCATTGAAGTAAATTGTGCGAGCAATTAGACGCTTTCAATTACGCGCTTTGAATGTGCAAAATTACATGGAAATTGAAATAATATTGATACACGTTTGAATAACAGATATACTGAAATTACGTCGAAATTGAAAATATGTTTTAATAATAGGTGCTGAAGACCAAATTTTCTCTAAATTAATTCTCTCTACGCCGCCTTGGCTGTATCAGCTTTTATCTAATTTTTCGAACAGGAATGCCAGCTCGATACGAATCGTCATGTAGCCTCATTGTGAATTTCAATTTAGATAACTTATTTTGTACTTATTTTTACGCGGTCACAAAGTTTTGGAGATATCATGAGCTTTACAGTCCACTTATCAAAATGTACTTTTTCTGAATTTTCAAGCTCACGGAAAGCTCTTCGTCTTACTCTAGAAACCCGTTCCCGGAATTAATAGGTATTTTTACGTGGCTTCTCGCACAACACCTTTCATGCACGTTGGATTAATTTAGATATTCCTGACTGCTTTTACGTAATCACTTTTATCACCATTACTGTCCCCGTTCGAACGATTTCGCTTTTGTGCTGGAAACAACAGGATTTAATTTGAATGTGTGCGCAAATAAATGCTTAGCATGCATCGCGAGTAAAGTTTCACAGATATATTTATTTATAAATAGAGGTGTGTTACAGAAAAACTAGAAACAAATAAACTTGAAGAAAGCGAGAAAATTTGATACTTTTTCTTTTCCATTGGACTAATGCATTACATCGTGCGTCACTTTTTTTACATGTCGTTTATTGAATCTATTTATAACGCTTGTTAACTTTATATTATTAATTCAAAATTTACGATACGCGATGTAAACTTTAGGAAGGTAAAAGTAAAAAGCACCTGTCGGAGATTTTAATAATAGGCTACACATAAACTATACCGAAATGTTATATTGTAACCTCTCGGCGCTAATTGATATTTATTCCGCACTTTTACGTATCATTGTCACATATGCCAGTAAATATGGAATAATAACCGTAAAGCACAGGGTTTTGCAATACAAGCTATTTGTTTTTACATATCCGCGGGCCAAAAAAAACATCCCTCAATAGTGCTTGAAACTAAATATTCATCTTTTTTTTTATTCCGTTACAAATATTCGAGCATTTAATTTTTTTAAATAAAATCACGAAGGAGAACCACGTTTTGTCTCGAGATTTGCCTTATTATGTTTTTTAAAAGTCAACAGAATATTTTGCGAAAGTTTAAAAATTAATTCACATTGTTCATTTCGAATATTTTTATAATATTCAGAAAAAGTTGATTTTTCATACGCAGCGAAATGCGTGCACACCTTTGTTTGACGCGCGTGCGATGACAGGCTCGACGAACAACCAAGCATGAAAATGTCCTCGAGTTTTCGCATTTCGTCAACTGTGCCGAGCTCGACGTGGAAACCCGTGGAAAAGCTCACCGCGATAGGCCACGCGCGTGGAAAATTTTTATCGCCTCGCGGGATGACTGCGGCTGGGGCGGATTCTCTCGGTCTCTGATACTTTTAAAACAGATTCCGCTCGGCGACGGTCGTAACAAAGTCGACGACGAAAGTGTGCCACCTATGCCCGTGCACGAAAGAGAAGGCGTACGCCGACTAATGGTTTTTCCCGACGAAGAAACTTTCGGTAGCCTTTAGTATTCGCGCTCGCTCGCGTTCACTCGCGCCCTTGCTAACTAAAACCCACACCCAGCAGGAAACCCCGTAAAAGGTAGCGTCCCCTCGTGTCCCCCGCTATAACGGCGCGACATAATTCTGCTTTACACCGTCGGCGAGCGGGCCAACGGCGACTTTTTTCCTCGTTCTCTCGGGGAAACTTTCCATAGGCGAGGAAATAAAAAGAAAGAAGCGTTATCACGGGAGATCAAGCCCTTTGTCAGATGATCCTACATGTGCTTACGTCTCGCGTATCGAGACGTAGTCACGTGTTTTATATTAAATATGAACTCCCCTCTCTAATTCATAAGCAAAATTCAAGCTGATATCTCGGTGCTGATATCGCTCCTAAGTCTATTTTCGAAACATTGGAATGTTCGAGCAAAAAGAGTTCTTTTTACGGCAGTTGACTATACCGGGAACTATTTTTGTCTAGGCCAAGGTGTGTAAACAGGAATACGAAAAAAAGAAACACTCCGTGTACATGAATTTTCTGCAATTAACCCGTGTCAACATTAACATTTTTCGCCGACGCTAACCGGCATGGTGCGCGATAAACGCGACGATCATGAATAAATCAGCGTTACCACGGGGTAAACGAGTTCGCTAAGCGACGCGTTTGACTAAAACCTTGTTTTTGCTTTTTATTATAGGCACTAGGTTATTGTTGGTACACTTTCGCACACGTTGTAGATGCTATCGAACTAACGAGAGAGGAAGAACGAGAAAAAGAACGATAGAGAGAGAGAAAGATGGCCACTTCTGAGCAGAAAAAGCAATAGAACTAGGATGCAAAGTAATACAGCGAATAAACTAGAAAAATAGAAGGTCAGTGCTTAAAGGAGTAGAAAAAGTAAAATTGAATATTCGATTCAACGACGAGGCGATAAAAATGCGCGGAGAACGAACGGAATTGTATGCACGAAACATTACGTATAAACTCAACGTACGCAGTACATAAAAATCATTACGCCAAGTGGGGTAGAAAAGGGAGATTGGGGCACGCGATCGGGGTCGACAATTCCGGCGTTAAATTAAAGACTCGAAATTTGTTAACAATACTTTGCGATTAGATTGAAAAAGCACCTAACGTCCAATTAAAGAGTTAAATAATACGTACTGGCTTAATCTCGACAAGGATTATTAATCTGTTTGCCGCGCGGCCATTGTTTACGGGCTAATGCCTTCCACCGGGGTAATTGCGAGCAACATAAAAGCTGGGCGTTAAAGCCGGAAAAGTGATCGCGCGTGTGTATATATATATATATATATATATATATATATATATAATCTTGCTGCGTCCGGAGGGAAACTGGCAATGGATCTCACACTCTTTTTCCCTTCAGACCGAGTATATATGTGCGGCGGAGTGGCGTAATTTGGGGCATTGTTCTCATCCCGAATACAACGACGGGGGTGCCTCAATAACCCCGGCCCTCCCCGTTACATTTAATAATTAATATGTTGCGATACAAACCTGCCTCCGCAATTGTTACATTCGCTGTTGATTTTCCTCTTACATTTTGCCACCATCTTGCTTTTATAGGAATCATTTTTCTTTGCGCGCGACTTCGTACGGTTACGAATTTCGCGCGAGGTCACAATTCGCGAGAATATTCGCTACTTGTCAAAAGAGTCGTGAAAAGTTGTATGATATTCACTATTGTTTAGCAGCAATTAAACTGCGAATAATGCGAGTGTTGGACGTGAAATCCGTGATGTGTATTTTGTATATTTTAAATTAAAATGAACCTAGACATTGGTGATTTTTCGTCGTGACCATGAGTGACGTGGGAAGGGACGGGGGATAAGGCGGGATGGAAGAAAGCAGGTGAGAAAAGAGGGTTGAGAAACGGGGAAGATACAATGCATGGGGTGTCTCACAGAAACAATGCAACGCGCCGTAGATCACCCGAGACACCCTCCATTAAAAATATTACACCATTTTGCCCGCGCATAGCCATCCTCCGATCTCCGCTGCCGTGCCCTCTGTATTCCCGTGGCCGACGGCTCGACGAACACCCCTCCGTAGCCCTATCCTGCTCCACTTTGGCTGGCAGCCGCGACAGGTCCGAATAACAATGTGCCATTGTTAGACCTACATTCACTGTATCGAGCTCTGAAATATGCAAGCCGTGAAGACCGTCGCGCTATAGAGAGACCTTTCCACGCACCCTTGAGCCAAGGGTATCCCCCCCCCC
>VBVR01000820.1:29474-40089 GCA_011638315.1 Tetramorium parvispinum | reverse complement strand
CGTCAAAATATGCAATGAATATTAAAAGAACCATTTTATAAAATATATAAATATACAATATAAATACATAAAACCATTCAAAAAATATTTATTTTAAATATATATCTAAAAATCATGTTGCATTTTAAATTTTCAAATGAAAATGGTCCAATTATTTTGCATTATCTATTTAAAATGAATTCGAATACCCATTTTGCACATCTATATATCGCTATTTTAAGACTATAATGTCTTCAAATAATAAAGTTTTGAAATATTTTTGCATAATTTAGGCAAATTAATGATAATTCAAAATTAGCAAGTAATGAAATTATAAAAACAAATATCGTGAACAAAAAACAATAAAAACCTTTTCTTAACAGACGTTTTTACTAAAGAATTAATATAGCTTTGTTTTTTAAATTTTCAAATTTTGGTATAGAATTGCGATTAGTTGAATATATTTACTATGATTCGATAAAATATTCTCCTCCTGTATACAGGAATTCAATTTTGTACCGTGTGCTTGATTATAGTGTAAACCTATTTATCGACGATTAGTCATTCCCGAGAATTTTTTACGCAATTACCCTCATAAGACCCGAGAATTTACCCGCGACAGAGACGAGATCCAAGAGTAATATACCCCGAATGCAGATGCATTACCTTCAAACTAGTTGGTAAAGCAGGAATCTAAAGTTCGCCCATATTCGATGGCTGATAGTACACTAGCGCCGCCTGGTGTCGAGCGGGGAACGGCGACGTCCCTTCTCCCTCCATCAGCGTTCCAGCGCGCCGTTCCGTCGCCGGCGCCGGTGGCAAAGCGCGGGTTACGGTTTAAGTTGCATTTTAGATGCGAACGAACGCGCATCTCTCTTTTGGGCACGCGGTTACGCGGTTAACGTTTCACGAACGTCGGGCGCGCGTTAACGACCCGAGTGCGGCACGAGTCGGTTTGTGAACGATTCGGCGAGACGCGGATCGTGACGCGGGATTCATCGGTGAGTTTTAACATTTATTCCCGTCTGCGTGTGAGGTTTTTCTTGCCGTTCCCGGGCCCACGCGACTCCCCCGCTCCTTGTGCTGAGAAAACCTGTACGCGCGTCCTCGCGAATTCGAGGACGCTTGCCCATTTCGATCGCATTCCACGTAAATTGAAATAGTAAAGCTTTCAGTGTGCCTTGCGCTCTTATTACGCTCCCGAACCTTTCTTTCTCGTACGAGTTTGACAGAATTTGGTATGCGGCACAGTTTTCTAGATCAGCGTTGTGTTTTTTTTTTTTCAATTGTGGATTCTTTAGCCCGATTAAACACAGAAAAGTATCAACTGTGCACGCTTTCGAGTTCAGCCATTTTAGAAGAACATTTCAAATAAATCCGCATAGCGATGTTGGATTAAAAATAAAATAATTGTTTGTTCTGTTGATACGTCTGTTTTTTGATACGCGATAGCTTTGACGATTTTGTTACGTTTAATGCACTCTTGACACGTATCCAGCATCATTCCAGCCAGCAGAGATGTAAAAATTTAAAAATTGAGGAACACTTCCTTTTCATTACGATTAAAATTGCGCGTCGATATTTTTGTGATTCGATATGCCAGTCATTATAACAGTTATTTTATTTTCGATTATTACAATATTATTTTATTATTAGAATTATTCAATTTTCAATGTGTCTTTTAGGGAATGAGAGAGAAACGAAAGCTGGGGAGTGGAATGAAACCACGAATAAGTAAATAAGTTTTGTTTTAGTGACGTTGTAGGAATGTTTGTAAAATACAGTTCAATTACGTTGATCTCTGCAACGAGAAAATGCATTTTACGCGAAGGGGCTTTTCATTTTCCCTTATAACTCGGAAAATAACTCGTTCACGACGTTTTCGTGGGGGGAAAAGATCGGCTCGACAATGGTCGAGGAATCCACGATTGAAAAGAAATATATCTTTTATGTCGCGGTTGATCCGGAACACCTTTGTACATTTGACAGGTAGAAAAGGGAATAGGGCTTTGAAGGACGCGAAGGAAGGAAGAAAGAGTGCAGGAAAAATGTAGAAACTACGATTGAAACGAACAAATATTCCGAGCGTTTCCCTGAATATTTCAACCCTTTATCACATTGTTTTGTACACAGTTTTCAGCGAGTGACATTTTCCGATTAAAATCTGTGATATCTTGCATTTGGCACATTTATTTCTGAACTTCCGTAGTATGGTCGAATATATTTCAAGTACTCATCAATTGCACGTAAAAAAGTGACACGTTACATACTTTTGAAAAAATATTATTCTTTGAAATATTATTATTTTCTGCTATTAAATTATTGGTTAAATTTTATTACATTATCGTTGATCGTGCCAAGTTTGTGAGAATCTATGCGAAAAGTTGCAATAAGTCCGCTTTATGCGCTCGATCTCTACTGCAATCGTCAATCTGGCAGGGATTATAAGATTAATTAATTGAATTATCTCGGAACAACTAGGTCGGATAATGAGACAAAAGAAAGCAATAGTGCTTGTTGGCAGTTTTCTAATATGAACCGGGAAAAGCGCGATTGCGCTTCTTGGCACAGTTAAGAAATATTATTTTATTGTTTAATATTGTATAGTCATTCAATTGTTTCTCCCGAGAGGTATTTCTTGCTATAAATTACTTATGAAAAGAATAACATGCCAATAAAATTAATAGTTAAAAAAACTATTTTGTCTTGCAAAAATTTTCTAAGATAAAAGATTCGTACATAATATGTTAATAAATTATTTCTAACGGTTAAATATTGATGTTCATTTCTAAAATAATAAGAATATTCGGAAAAGAAAGATTAAATATTGATATTTACTTCTAGAATAACAAATATTGATATTTACTTCTAGAATAATAAATGTCCAGACTTTATATATTTGGATATTGGTACTTTTACGTTACGTGCATAATTATTTTATAGAGAGGAGCGAATAATAAAAAATATTTCGCTAGAGAGAACCTAATATATATACCGTTGGAAATAAACTTCTGCGCGCGCTCAAAATTGAGCATTAAAAATCCACGGGTTATCAAGCGACTACAGCGGCATTATATCTTTGTCAGATCTCGTCAGCGTGAATTAGCCTCATCCTTTCGGTGCCGCAAGCCGGCCAAGTTTCAACGTGGAAAGATCGTCTCGCCCGAGCTTCTTCCGTTCCTGCCGAGAATTCCGACACTCCCGGAAGGTTGGATGCAGGGTGCGTTCCCCTTTTTTATTTTATTTTCGCTTAAAAAATAATGAAAGAGAATCCATGCTGCGCTCCGTAGAAAAGGCTCCGGCCTTAAATATATATATATATATATAAAATGTGAAAGAAGCTACGATGCTACGATTCTTTGCGTGTCGCGACGCAAATATAATCGCATTCATTGCCGTTGAAAGGGCAAAGAATTCGCCATATGGTGCAACGACCTGTCGCGGTTTCTTTTTAGGTATTAATAAGAGAGCCAGGATACCGTACACGCCTTCAGCGTGCTACATTAAGTATGAATTATCGGTCTGTTTTCATATATTATTCTAATCACGTCAAATAATAAGGAGAGACAGATTTATTCTTAAGCCCCATCATTTCTCTGTGGTTTATTAATGTGAAATCTATTATAATGAAATTTCAATACGGTAACATATTATTGAACATAATCTCATTACGGAATCCCACTAAACTAAATTCAAGTCTTCGATGTAAATATATGATGATAACGATCAGGTTTCCGCGATAGCCGTTGTTCACATAATGGATATTGATACCTTAATGATGATATAACGAGCAAACTGAAAATATATCGTTTTAGAAAATCGTTTTAGATATCGTATAAATATCTCGAATTCTATCTATATTTTTGGTGAACTCTTCGCATTATGCTGCAAAAAACCTATTATTTATTCTTTTTATTTTTACAATTTTAAACTTTTTTCCTTAAAAGTTTATTTGTCTTTTTATATTTTAAAACAAAGTGTATTTTATGATGAAATTATATAATATGTGATTTTTTATTATGAGATGTTGTAATTTCTATTTTTTTCTGTCTTATCGTTTTTTTTCAATCTTTTTATAATAAATATTGTTATTATTGTTATTGCAAAAGGTTTGAATAAAAAAATAAGAAATAAGAATAAAAATGGAAATAAAGAAAGTCAACTGTTTGTTTATCATAAAAAATTTATTACTTGAAGAAATACGAAAAGCTTATTATTAAAAGACGCAAAAGCAAAGTATTAAAAATTATTCATGGATTTTATTAATCGAATCGATTGATTTAAATATTCTTTAAGTCTCAAAGCGAATATTGCAGTTAGGTTGCGCGAGTAGCATAGTAATCCGTTTCGAATGTGATCGTCGAACTAATCCCGTCTCTGAATTCCCACTCAATTTCTGATCAGCCGCGCGCGCAAAAGCGCAACGTAGTGCAGCGCAGGCTAGAGACTGCGTGCAAATTAAACGACTGTATGATTCTCGGCCTCTCGCATATATTAGTTAATACCATTCCATGCAACGGCATTCGATGGAAGCGCAGCGAATATCCAATGAATCCAAAGCGCGATTATGACTCTACGACGACAATGAGATACGTTCGATTAAGCTAATATAAGCTAAAATTTTTATATTAAGATTTTCATCATAAATTGTTATTATCCTTTTGTTATAACTTATATTTCAATATTTTTATTATTTTAATACACGCTTTATTTTTTCTAAAGTTTCTCGAAGACTCGAGAATAATATTTTATATATCTTTGATATTTTCAAATTTAATTCAATCGTCTTTTTAGTTCTCTTTTGATTTTATCAAATTATCTTTAAAATAAAAAAACTCGTTGTGAAAAGTGTTACTATACATTTATTTCGTTACGAAAAGTTTATCTTTTTCCATTGCTTGTAATATAAAACTGTTGATCGAAGAAAAGATAACATATAAAAAGCATATAAAAATAAAACATGTAAAAACATATTTAAAAAACACTACAAAAATAGGAAAAGTAAGACAACATTTTTATTCAACATTTTGCAATTTAAAATCAATACTTCCGACACGTAAAAGGAAAAGTCGACTTTATGTTCAGAGAATCTGTCACTACAGAATTAACGTGAATTAACGTGAATTATGTGACACCCTATATGAAAGAAAAAAAGGGGGAGATATTTATCTCGATTGTTCGTTGATTATTCCGGTTGGGGAGTCTGGCACACGTTGATGTTGGCTTAAATAAGCTTAAAATACATACTTATCATATTTAGAAGATCCACAAGGACGCGTGAGATAATCCTAAATGGTGCACGAGAATATATGTAGCTAATCAGCGTCACACATAATGCACGCGATAGAGCTCGGTATATGTGTATAATAGTACGTTAGCCGTATATGGAGACGGTACGTTGCCAATATTATCCCGCCACCCTTTCCTGTGTACGAGGCCCCCTTTTGTATTCTTTGCACATGCTTTCTCACGAAGCTTGATGCGGCTGCAGTCGACATGCATTTTGAAGTTTATCGAGGTTCTTTTCTCTTCGAATTTATGCGTGCGCGATTATGTGTTTTACCATTCTCCATGGCAGACAGTTTGATTTTCAACGATATTATTTGAATGCATTTCGTAAAGGCTGTATAACAGTGTAGTATAAATAATTTTATATAGCAATACAATATGTATAATGTGCTATAATATGTTATAATGTGCATTTAAAATGTTATTAATAATTAGCGAATACTAAAATATATTTATGCGGTGTTACACATGTGTTATCATGTTTAAAGAAAAATCAATTACAGTCTAAAGAATTTAATTAAATCACAGTTGTTTTTATCTTTTCGGAGAGTTTTAAGTGAACAACTATTAATTGACAAATATTTTATAATTAATAATTTAATATGTGAAAATTTGATATTGTGGCTAGAAGAGTTAAAAAAAATGATGTATTACTAAAAACATTTTATTCGTTATAACATTGTTTTTATACAATACAGCGGAATATTACCGTTCCATTTGGATTAATGAAAATATTTCACGAAATATTATTGCGATACTGAAGCGTTATTATGACTTATGTTAGTGAATAACACTGATTTATCCAGGCATATGTTTGCATATGATGTATGGCATATTTTCTTCATTCATTTTACACATACGTGTACATATTCAATTGAAATCGTCGTCTAGTGATCTACTTCAATTAAAATCTATTTCTGAATATTATCATAACATTCTGTCGTACTTCATTCGAAACAATCATCCATCAATTTTATCTCGTTAAATACTTAACCCATTTTGTTAAGTAATACCGCGATAACACTAAAAACTGAATCGACAAGAGAAACAACAAAAGAAAGTTATTTAACGTATAATTTACTTAACGCATTTTTGCAAGTAAAATTGTGTTAAACATAAATTGCAAGGAATAATTTCTTTTTTGCGTCAAACTGAATAATGCGTACTTGATTGCATACTTGTACACATACATGTGCGCGTATGCGTACACGCGGATGATACAATGAGTGAATTTCTCTGACTCATTTTCGTCGGGAATTCTGTTTCTAAGAACGTGACATATATAATTCTTCTAAAATTAAAAATTTGATATATTAATATAAGGCTTTATATGTTCTATTTGATTAAATACTATTATAATATTTATATTTAGATTCTAATGTAGGTCATGCATGTCTCGAGATGTAACAGGCACTATTTCGAATGTTGAATCGATAACATGAATAATACTGTGTCTCACGGAAATAATTCCATGCCGGCCAAAACGTGAGTTACTTCTTTAATCCATTTTTCTTTAATTTAACTATGTCTGGTCCAGAGTATCTCTTGTATTCACTCTGAATGATTTTCTCGACCTTTCTCGCAACATCGACCCGATGACAATCCGTCCCAATCCGTCTGCGAAGCGATAACAGTTTTAACGATCAGAGAGAAATGTCATACATCTCCAGTCCATTTCTCATGTATCTCATCTCTCGGATACCATTAAGCTTCGCGCTTTCGTCATTAGAGTCGTGTTATCAGTCCGTCTCCTATTCTGTCCGTGTTTGCGTAATTTTAATAATTGAAATTCCAAATGGACGAATATGCTAATCTCCGTTTCTCTCGCTGTATTTTATTCACATGTATCTCTCTCGGTCGCGGAACCAGTCGGACTTGTTTTTCTCCTCATATACGAGAGATTGTATCCTGGCGCTTTATATCCGTTCCAGCCCCTAGTCTATTACTTTTTTACTGCATATCCGCTGATCTCAAGTCGATCGCGGCGGCTTTTTGCGCTCTGTATTTTCTCCACACCCGGCACTCCTTCCCTCTGTTTTTCTCTCTCTATCTTTAGCTCTTGGTATAAATTCTCCCCGCCTAGAGAGATGTAGCATCGAAATAAATTTCATATATACTGGAAAAATAGTACATATTTTTTTTATTATTTTCATACGTTTTAAATATTAATGGACTATTAAGCAAAAGCAGTAATCCAAGGTTTAAAACGTGGCCGCTCGACTCTCGGAATACTTGCGGCATGAGTGTGCAGCTTTATTAATGTTGGAGTATCGCTCCCCCTTTCCCTAACGAGCTGATGTCTTCCGCGGGCGAGACCTCGATCCCGTTGTGATAGGGGACACAGTAATCAAGCCGGGCGAGTGATAGTAGATCAGAAGACGTATTTTAGCCACAATGTACATTTTTAATCACATGGTAGACTTGGTAGGCTATGTAATATATTGCTTCTTTAATTTTCAAGACTAAAGTATATTTAAACGGAGACATAAAAATATATACGTTGTAGATTTTAATTTTATTTTTTGAAATGTGTAATTTCATAAATAATCTATGTAATGTTAATATTTATTAATCTTAACATTGTTAACGGTTTGAATTAGTTTATTGCTATTAATTTATATCTTCAAATATATAATTTAAAGTCATTATTTAAACGTCGTGATCTACGATATATACATTCTATAATATTAAAATGTCGAGTAATAATGTATCATTTTTGTTCTTTCCTCTTTTATAACCCTGTCTGCGAAACGCGCATCGTGAATAATCAGTGACTGGTTTTTCTTTCATCATCTCGTTTCCTACTTTCGTATTCATTGATTTGTGAACTGCGAATCGAGACATGCGCTTTTGCAAGATATATAATGGTCATTTAATTTTGTGTGTCATGAGTCTGGACCATTATTCGATCTATTTTTGTGTCGATCTATTTGTGTGTCATGAGTCTGGACCATTATTCGATCTATTTGCACTATTTCGACGCGAATCTCTCGATGGCTCTCAATATGGCACGGGTGTCGAGCGCTATTTCGTGGGCGATCGCCGCCTGATTTCTGCAACGCGACGCGCTTTTCATTTATCATAATGAATAAATATTTGGATCGAAACGCGCGGATCCAAATCCATTACCGGTTGCGCGTTGTGACGCGACCCGCGATTTAATATATAAAATCGCGCCCCGGTAGTGGATCTGTCATTTCGTGTTGTTGACTTCGCTCCTATTTAGTTTGTTTAAATTGCGCGGGCAGCGTCAGCGAGATTTGACACGGAGATGGCGAAAATTTGGTTCTCATTTCACCGAGAGTTGGATAAAACCGTCGTTCGCATCAAACAGAGTGAAATTTGCACAATGTAGGACATCATAAAAAATAAACAAACAGAGACAAGAAAATATTCTATCTATTTATATTAAGTAGGGTATATTGTATTTTTACTTTATGCATTAAAGAAATTTACGTTTTTTTAGATTTTATTCATTTTAATTAAATTAATTTTTAATATGAAAAAAAAAATTATTACATGTTAGATACAATTCTGAGATTAATACACTTATAACAGTTGTGTGGGTATATGTGTGAAAATATAAGTAAATAGATATCTCATTGTCAGTATTTGAACGTGTATTTTTATCTTTCTAAGTAATAAACAGACATAAAATTTATTACATTATTAATATTTGCTAGCTTTCAATTTTAATAAAAATTCGATTTTCCAAATATCAAGTTTTTGACATGCGTATACATTTAACCTTTACTCTTCTAAGGTAAAAACATAGACATTGTTCCTATATTTGCATATAGATCAAGCATACTATTTTATTTATAACTGTGCATTGCATAAATTTTACATTATGTGACGTAAATTCTTTTCATAACTAATTTTATTATATTGCCCTGAATAGATATTTATCTTCGGTGATATAGTATCGATTTGAATTGGTAATGTACATTAGAGAACAATTTTACTTAACAGCAGCCATTTACAGATTGGTTTTTCATCTTTCTCACTTCTCTCTCAATCTCTCTGCGAATGATGTCAGTTAACGTCATTCCTTTTTACAATATTTCATTTAATTCTTAAATGTACCAGATGTTCTATCTTGAGTTTCCTTTAACGGGAATTGCTCCATTTGTGACCTTATTCTTTTTATTAATTATAATATTAAATCGATGATATTGTAGATTTTCAAATTCGCCTTGTGCGAATTATATTTTATTGAAAAAATAAAATTTTATTTTTTTGTACTGTTACATACTCTTAATATTCTTTCATTGTAAATTTTCTTTTGCAAATAGTTTTATTGTATCTTTATTTAAAAATTTTTAAATGTATGCCCTTCCTATTCTTTCCTATGTTAATTAAATTTTTTTTAAATTTCTTAATCTTTAGAATGTAATATTAATTTGTAATATAATAAATAATGAAATAATTTATTATAAAGATATACAATGAACGCATATATGCATATGTGAATTTTTATTATAAATATTTAAAAAAATTAATTATTAACAAGTAATTTAATACTTTTTAATTTATTAGTGTTATTAATAATTTATGATAAATAGAGTGAATAAAGAGGGTGAAACCATTCTGGATATAATTCGTGATGGAATGATACGGTAACTACCGATCCGTTAAATGTACGAAATTACGTCGATTCTATCGAACTGTAACCGATCAGGCTTTCATTCATTGTCATTTGCGACACGTTAGTTATTTTTATGACTGACGGCAGCAACGGCCGTTTAATCCCACGACAGTAAAGTATTGTAGCAGTCGCCGTAAAACGGAATAATCGCGCATCGACAAATACATATCCTGAAAATGGCATAATGGCATTCGATCGTCCCAAATTTACAGTAGCCGTCGGCTGTTGATTATTGACAGTACCTTGGCGAAATATTGTTTTAAACAATCTCGCCCGTCCGATAATTTGCAGTTTGACACGTCGTTCGTTATAATTATCGGTTCGCTTCATCTTTTCCAACATGTATAATAGTAAATGTTGACGAAAATTAAACAAACCTGAATGTTCATTTTCAGTCAATAAAATATTCAAGAACACGAATATTTATTAAATACACAAAATCTACTAAACTATTAACATTATTAAGATATATTTATAAATGATTAATAATTATCAATTAATAATAAGAGTAAAGTCAATTCTACTACTACTACATATATTTTTATTTTTATTAATTTTAATAAAGGATCACAATTTTAATGTAAGGAATATCGAAGCTTTCACTCCTTTTTGGTTAAATTTATTAAATTTTTATTTTTACGTTTTTGAATAGAAATTTTCGCCAAATGTTTAATTAATTTTTTCTAGACAGATATATAT